>WBNA01000593.1:138997-162655 GCA_013398345.1 Nothocercus nigrocapillus
TTGGGGGGGACACACTGAATTTTGGGTGGATTCGCGGGGTTTTGAGGGCCCAACCTGGCTCTTGGAGGAGAGCGGTGGATTTGGGGGAGATTTGAAGGGTTTTGAGAGCCTGACCTGGCTGTCGGGGATTTTGGGGAGATTTTAAGGATTTTGAGGACCCAGCCTGGTTCTTTTCAGGGGCTTGTCTGGGGGGAGGGCAGTGGGTTTTGAGTGGATTTGAGGAGTTTTGAGGATTCAGATTTGCTCTTTGGGGGGGAAGCTGTGGATTTGGGGGAGATTTTGGGTGTTTTGAGGGCCCACCCTGTTTTATTGAGGGGGGGCCTGGCTTTGGGGGGGGTGCTAGATTTTGGGTGGATTTGAGGGGTTTTCAGGGCCTTGGCTTCATTTTAGTACTAGATGATCCACACGTGGCGAGCTGCAGCCTGGCGGAAAGCCGGACCCATTAGCTCGTGGAAGGAGCTAATTCCAGGGTTTTTTTGGGGGAGCTCTTTGTAATTCCGGGTGTTTTTTGTTTCCGCAGGCCGCGTGTACTATTTCAACCACATCACGAACGCCAGCCAGTGGGAGCGCCCGAGCGGCGGCCGCAACGGCCCCGGGGAGCCGGCCAAGGTGCGATGCTCCCACCTCCTGGTGAAGCACAACCAGTCCCGGCGCCCCTCGTCCTGGAGGCAGGAGAGGATCACGCGGAGCAAAGATGAGGCCCTGGAGCTTATAAATGGCAAGTAAACCCAGCAGAGAGGAAAGAGGGATGCTAAAAAGCAGGGAAAACTCCTTTTAAAGCCTAGAGCCCAATGATTCCACGCGGGGTGGGCTCTTTAGAGCAAACATTTTTTTTTTTTTTGTTGAGGTTTAAACATGGACTTTCATCTAGCGTAGCCACTTGGGGAAACAATTTTGCTGCGTGACTTGCTGGCTGGGATTAAATGCCATAAAGAGGGATCCCACCCCGTGTGCCTTCCTTCCCCTCCTTGTGTTTTTTGTAATGTTATTCCAGAGGTTTGTTTGTATTTCGTTTGTAAATGTGTATTTTTATGTTAAAATAAAGTGAATTATTTAAAGCTAAAACAAATGTTCTTTAAACATTTTGTTTTTGTTTAACATGTCATTTGACTCTTTGCCCTCATGGTAGTCGGTGTAAATTCTGATTAACCTCTGCTTGAAATCCTATTGCTTTACTGACCTCTTGCCCAAGGCTGCACAAATGACCAGATCTGCTCAGTTTTTCCCTACGTGTTGGGGCTTGCTAAGAATTCCCTAAGGAATTAGGGGCTTGAGATGGTTTCCAAATGAGTCTCACTGATCAGTTACCGAAATCAGGGCTGTGTCCTTGAAGAGGCATCTCTGTCCTTCCTGGCTGGATCTGGGAGCGCCTACGGATACATGGTGCTCACCTGGAGCTGTTTTATTACTATTTTATTTATATTTATTACTGTGGCCTCAGCCATGAAGGGAGGAGAACAACAAGGGCACAACTGGCAGTTGCCTGGAGCCTTTTCCCCAAAACTTACCCATTTTTTCCCCCAAACTGGGGGGGAAATGTCTTTGCTGAGGACCTGGGAGCACTTGGGCAGTGACCAGCAGGTGGGGTGCACGTTTTTTGGAAGAGAAATCAAGTTAATTGGTAAAAATGGGCCTTTTTTCAGGGAATGGCCTCATTCTAGTCAGATAAGTGCAACTGAGGGCAGTAAAGCAGGAGATAGGCCTTTTTTTTGGCATTTTTTTGTGCTGATGCAATGGAGGGAATGGTCATTCGGAGTTCCAGGTGCTAAAACAGGAACGTCGGGCGTTGACAAACCTGCACCTGCAACATTGGGAATCGTTGGGATTTTGGAAGGGGAATTTTTCTTGGGCAAACTTGAAGCATTTCAGGAGCCCGTGACCCGTCAGGCTGCTTGTGGCTTGCAAGCCCTGTAAGCTGGTTATCCACAGCATCCTAAATAGCATTATTTAGCAAAACGTTCATCCTTTTGAGCTTGTTCGGGTGCTTTTCTTTATCCTGAGTGCCAGAGGTCTTTGCTGCTGCGAGGCTATGGAGGGAACCATTTTAATCTGTCCTTTCTCAAATCCAGGTGCAAATTAAACTCTTTCTTTTTTCCCTTTAGCCCCCAAATGTGAAATTTAAATTGACAGCTTCAGGGCCCTCTCATTATCAGTTAAATTTTGGAGTTAGTCGTTTTTCTGTGATGTCTGAGAAGGAAAAACTTGTCGTTAGAGCTCACGTCATATAAATGCCCTGCTTGTGTTCTCCACGAAGGCCTTTGAGGATTTATTTTTGTGGCGGCTTTTGTTATCATTGCTTTATTTTTTTCCTTTTGGTCTTCCTGAGCTTTTTTAAAGGCTTTTTGCTTTTTAAAAAAGGCAAAATCTTTCCATGACTATCCCCACTTGTCCTTGATAAACCCAATTCCTGGGAAGGTCAGGAGATCAGCTGTGTTTGTCTTATTCCCTTCAGGATCACACTCTGCTGTTCATTCTTAGGCATATGTATATACACACACACACACACACATATATATATATTAAACATGCAAAGCGTTATATTTGCTCAGGGAGTTGGTAGTTTTGCTTCCACAGAAGGAAGGGCTGTCCTGAAGATGAACAATTCAGTAAATTTAGGTTAATTGTTAATATTTGGCCAGTGGTAGGTGCTGTGCTTGGCTTTCCTCCAGCGGTAACGGAGGAGATTGGAGCGTCTCTGGGTTGTTCTGTGCACAATGTTGTTTAATCTAAGCGACTTTCCTTTCTGCTCTTGCCCTCCCAGTGGATTTACAAAGAGCCCTGCTCTTTCCTAGCCTTTTTCATCAATTAAACCAACCAGGCTTTTAGTTTCCAGCAATGTAGGTCATCCCTTCCGCCGCTTCTACTCTTCTTTGCACTTACTTCAGCTCCTATTAATCTTTCTTGAGCACTGGGTCTTCGTGGTGCATAATATTCCAGATTAGCTCTTGGCAGTGCCCTGTAATGCGATGTTCACTATTACTTTTCTTTCTGCTGCATTTCTCCCTTGAAAGGTCAGTTTTGTAGCTGTTTTTCGTTGCTCACTGGGGTCCTTCACCGTCCAATTGAGCTCTGGGCATATAGAAGAAATCCTAATTTTTGTAAATGACTCTGGCGACTCCACTTGCTGCCATTTAACTCTTTTTCTCTAATTTCTGGTCATCCAGTTCACATTTAATGTTCCAATCCTCTCTTCTGACAGTGTTCAGGCCTTCCAGCCTCCACTCACCCATTCCCTTCATGTCCCCAGTTTCCTGCCACAGAGTCACTTCATCAGACCAAAATTAATCTCAAAATTTCCCTGATATTCCCCGTTTCAGCACAACCCAACTGCCATTTTTCATCTTAGTATTTTTGTATTAATCTCCCATTTCTCAATTTCACCTACGCCTGCAGATTTTTGCAGGTGCTTTATCAAAACCTAGACAGTATCCGCAGCGAATAATTTGTTCCAAATAGTTGAGATCATTGGGGAAAAGGGCTTGTTAATCCCACTTCACAGAGCTGAGGTTCAGGCTCTGGGAGCAAATCTCTTGTTCTTGAGTAGGTGACTTGAAACAATTATCTCGGTCCTAGTTTTGCCCATATTATCTCGGTCCTAGTTTTGCCCATATTATCTCGGTCCTAGTTTTGCCCATTAAAATATTCCTCTCGCTGACCAGCAGATTTTGCTGCCAGGCTGGGTCCTGCCATAAAAATAGAAACTTTTAATAACCAAATTCCATTTCAGTGTGTTGTTGACCGGCTTGCTCCACGAGGAACCTCTTTTACCACTAGGAACCTGTTGATGTGACTAGTGCAGGCGACTTGGGACATGAAGGTGGCCAGTTTGATCCTCAATTTGGGTGATTTGGTGCTTTAACATCAATTCCTGATGCTCCTGGATGTGACATGCACGAATGTGACAGGTACTAGCTAGGGGCTGGCAGCTCTGTGTAATTAGATCTGCAGTTAGTGTGCTGCAAATATATATTTTGGGGATAAACTCTGTTTTGTCAGCAAATAGACTGTTGATGCTCAAGCAGCTTAGTTTAATCGGATGAAGAGTATCTGCTCCTGTTCTAGAACATGCACATGTGCTTGCTGGGAACAGTTTCCTGTGCAGATACACATTTTATTCAAGATTAACCTTTTTTTTTTTTTTTTAATTTTATAGAATTTCCGAATTTTATGTAGTCTTCTGGCTTTCTCCACCTGTGTACAATAAGCAGAAGGTAGGATAAGTGAGTACAGTGTCAATATTGCTGCTGCTGTGTTCTATTAAAGCAGCTTAAATACTTCAGGAGTTACGGTAACTTTGGGCTTTTGAGTTATATTCAGAACTCCTGTTAAAAAAGCAATTCTAGAGGCAGCTACAGTCTTCCTTTCCCTTTTAAAGAGTCTTTTTTTTCCTGGTGTTTGTACAACAGTCCTGTTTGGGTGAAGATACAACCCACACGCGAACCCTGTGCTGAATTGCAAAGATCTGGGTCAGTGGTGGCTGATTTAAAAAGATCAGATGGACGAGGGGAGGAAAAGTGGGCTGTAGGGCAGAAGACCAATTTGAAGACTTAAAATCACTTAGTCTTGGTCATGCAAGGATTAAACTGCAATAAAAAGCTTCATCTAAAAATGGGTAGCCTGCTCCTTCAGGTGCTGCTGCTTCTTGTCTTGACGTCTTTGCAATAATGAGCAAAATGGGTCATTTTGATCAGTTGATCATAGGTGTTTTTTGGCCTTTCAGCTTGGGTGCAACTAGGAAAATACCGCAGAAAAGTCATTTCAACTATTTGAGCTTCTGTAGTGATTTGGAAAGCACAAGCCACTTTGCAATTATGCCATGAAATCATAGATTTAATTTGCAGGTGCATTTTACCTAAGTTCCTTCAGTAAGAGGTATTTCCTTATCTCTTGGGGCTTCCACAGGTATGTAAAGGTTTATAGCATTAAAACAGTCTGGAAACTTCTTATTTCTTTGTATTTTGCATCAAACCTTCTTCCATTTTGGAGAGGATGGCTGGGATTTTTGAGATGAATCCTGTATTTCTGCACGGGGCACATGCAGGCCTCGTCCCCTGCTCAGGGGGATCAGATACTGCATCAAACCAGGATTTTCATTTGATATTGAAACTTGCATCAAACTTCATCACGACTTTCATCACTTGAAACTTGCATCAAACCATCCGTGTAGACCTCTTGATTGGGAAATGGCAACTTATCTCCTGTTTTTTTCCATGAGCGGATTCCGGATTTATCCGGAGCTGCTCCACTGCTGCCAAAGAAGGTCCGGAGCAGCGGGCAGAGCTCTCGGGTTAGACTCTGCCTGTTTCTTCCCTGACCTTTCAAAATAAGTTGTCTTCATCAATAATTCACTTCTTTGGGATTCTTCATGCTTGGGCGTTTACCAAGGTGAACCCGTCTGCAGTCAGAAACTCCTGTGTTTTGAAACAGTAAATTTCCATACTTTAAGGGGTACTAATAGGTGAAATCAGCCTTTTTTAATTATTTTTTTGATCTTTATTTTCTTTTTTACAAGCTTAGATAGGAGGGGCTCGTACGGCACAAAGATTGAATTCTCTCTTGTATCTCCAGGCTACATCCAGAAGATAAAATCGGGAGAAGAGGACTTTGAATCCCTTGCTTCCCAGTTCAGCGACTGCAGCTCGGCAAAAGCGGGAGGGGATCTGGGCGCGTTTGGAAGAGGTAAGTTTGGGATCGGGATTACGGAGCCGGTATTCCCGGCGGCAGGAATATTGCACCCTGCTGTGGGGGGAATGAACATGAAAATGGGCTTGCTTGCTAGGCAGCCCGCTGTGCAGGAAATAAAGTTTGTAGAAGTTAAACCAATTAAGAATGCAACCCTAATATTGTAGGCGAAGAGGGGGTTGTGCCAGCGCCCTTCCTGAAATGGGCTTTTCCCTCTGGAAAAGGGTTTTCCAGCTACGCCGAATGGAAATCCAGTTGCACAGTGTAATAGACTCCAAAAGAGGAAGCAGTGGGTAGGTCTGGCTAATGGCTCACCAGATAAATGATCGGGCATTCTAATCTTAAATCAGAAAGCTATTAACAAGTTGTAGAAACGGGAGCAATTTACAGTTCACCAAAATAATGTTGCTGGCGAGAGAGTTTGTTACAAGATTATTGATCAGTGCAGTGAGGGATTGGTACCAGAAAGCTCTCGGATGCTCCCTCGTTAATGAGATTTGCTAGCACAGAAGGAAAACCTTTGAGATGGGAAAGGGAGAGGGAGAAACCTGAGTTACTCTGCGTCACAAATGCTTTTGGGAATAGCTTAGTTTCTCACAAGGAGCAAAATATCAAGCAGTGATGTCATGCGAGCGTGGCTATGGTATTTAATTATTATTATTATTAGGGTGCATATTCGTATTTTGTTTGAAGAGGGTAAGAAAGGTTCCTGTCGGAGAGAACACGCTGGGAAGTTGGACCAGGCAGCCCACAGGGCTGTCTGCACCGTTGGGAATTGCAGCACGGCTCCTGATTGATTTTGGTGGGATATTTCTGGAATAAACAAAGCCCGGATTGGCTTGATGCTACAGAGCTAAGTGTAGAAGGGACCCTGGGGCTGGTGATTTTGCCTCTGCTACCTGCAGAGCACCAGGGTACCCAAACTGCCTCCAGCAGCGCAGGTTGTGATCTCTCACCAAGACTATTTTTAATTCCTGTTCCTCTCGAGGGTCTAATTTTGCTATGGTTAAAGCAGCACTTGCTTCCTCAGGTATCTCCTTTCAGACAGTGCTGAGCCGTAATATTTTACGGATGCTGATATAATGAAGCATCAATCTTAGGATTCTGCGGCTGCTGCTTGGGATTCATTAGAAAGTGTGAGTTTACTGTGGGTTTTGGAGACAGAGGCAAAGAGATTTCTCCTGGCTATAGCAAAAAAAATAAAGAAATGTTGCAAGAACCAGTCTCCACTAGATGACACTAGAGCTGTGAGTGTCATTCTCCATCTCTGCCTCTTTCCTATTGGGCTAAAAATGTGATTTATTAGGACTTGGAGCACTGCTTGCTTTGGAGGTGAAGTTATTAAAACATTTCCATTCATCTTCATGAAGAACTTCAAATAAGCCGAGTTTTGCTTAGGGAAGACCACTGTGGCATGGCAGAGAGGCTGCGAAAGAGCAGAAAATAACCCCAAAGCGAAGGTGAGAGGTTTCCGTGCCGCAGTTCTGCCTGGCACTGAACGACACTGGCTGGGGAGCCTTTCCTGGCAATTAGTTGAAATTGAAATTAGTTGAAATGCTGAGATGAGAGAAACGGAGCTCTGGAAAGTCCTGTGTATCAGGTCACTTTGGTAATAAAAACCCTAGGATTTTGGGAAGGGGAGAATATTGAGCAGAAGCTGGTAGGGCTAATTCTGAAAGAGAGGAATTTTGGGACGCCTAATGGCCTTGCTTGAGAAATGGGTCTGGATGGATTTAGATCCCAGAGTCAAACAGGAATTCAGGAGACACTGCTTAGCTCCACATGATGCATCCAGGATGTGCCGGGGCTTCGGAGGGGCCGGGAAGCCGCGATCCCAGAGAGATTAGATGGAAGGCTCCGACTTCAACCGGGGTTGGCAGATTCTCTGCTCTAACTTCTGCAAATTGGGCAAAAATATGTCCCTTTCGAAGCCCCTGGGGCCCTTCTTGCTGCTTGTTCTTCGTGGCCCGTTGCGGGATGGCTTTAGTTCTGCTCCTTACCCGCCCCACGCAGGGGCTTCTGCTCAAAATTCCCAAGCCTGGGTCGCCGATCCGCCAGGAACGCGGCGCTTTGGAGAGCAGAGCCGCACAGAGCAGCTCTTATCTAGGTCATGACTTTAGCCACGTGGGCCCTGTAAATTATTTAGTGCAGCTGGTAACGCACACCACATCCATCGCCACCGTGCACCTCGAGGGCACCCGAGGCCGAGCGACTTAATGTCCCCCCGTGCCAGGGAGTCTGCAGAGCAGATTCCCTCCGTCCTCCCGCGTCTCTCCCTGCTGCAGCGTTTACAGGAGCCCAACGAAACCTCTTGGCACAGCTGAGCTCGTCGCGGACGCCTGAGCGAGCTGCTTTGGATCGTCTTCCGAGAGTCCTTGCAAGCAAACACCTCCTGCAAGTTATTAATTGGTGGCTTTGTTGTTTGCCTGGAAGCCGCCTTCGTTTGAGGTTTGCTTGCTCAGAAAGAGCTGCCGCTCTTTGCTGGGCTTAATTGAGCTTTCTCCTTGCTGCTCTCTGCAGGTCAGATGCAGAAGCCTTTTGAAGACGCCTCGTTTGCGCTGAGGGCTGGCGAGATGAGCGGACCAGTTTTCACAGAATCAGGGATCCACATCATCCTACGCACAGAGTGAAGTGCCTTGGCGACACGTAGAAAGGAAAGGGCGAGGGGAAGAAAGGAAATAAAAAAAAACCAACCCGACTCCAACCCTGCACTCTCCCAGATGAACTTCATATCCAGTTAAGAAAAAAAAAAGCTCATTTCATATCTCAGTATCTTCTGTGGCACCTGACACAATGTTCTTCACCTGCAGAGATGCGTGGTTAGCCAGGGGTGAGAGCGTAATCAAAATAAGACAGTAGCATCTTTCATAAGCAGAGAGAATGTTTAAAAAAAACACAAAATTTGGGGGCATGCCACAGCTGCTTGAGTTATATTGACTGCCTCTAAGCTGAGGAATTGTTGATGCTAAAGGTCACACTTCAGTGCTTCCCACATCCACCCTCTTCGAGCTTCGGAGTATTTATTGCAGCGCGGACGGCGGCGAAGGTGACTTGCGAACTCTGGTGCTATGACGGAAGGAACTCCCAACCCTCTGCATGTTTGTTTGAATACCGTTTATTCCGGATGAGATGCATTTGCTCTGCAGCCCCGTTCATTGGCTTGTAGAAATGATTTACTGAAGCCATTCGTAAATTGACTGTAAGTTACCAACCGCCGGGACAGCCGGCGTCCGCCTGTAGCTTCCTGTAGTGCAGTTGTCTCCGTGGCGATCACCGCTCGGGCCCGTCGCGCGGTGCCACGGGGAGCTCCCTCCGCCTTGGCCGTTGCTTGGACTCCAAAACTTGAAGATGCCTTTTGGTCCCGAGCACAAACAAGAGGTCGACGGCCAGGAATTCCCGGCGCAGGGAGGGCGGGAGCCGGTCGGAGCCGCGTGGCGCTCCGGGAGGTCGCTCCGTTGCTCCGAGCCGGTAGGACGGGCTGCATCGTGGATTTTCCGTCCTCGCTAGAAGGCTCTTTCCTCGAGCTCCTCTCTTGTGGTTTCAACACTGTAACTCATTGTTTTTCGGTTACACCGCATTGCTTACGTTTAGTAAAATAAAACCAGAAAAAAAACAAAGCCCAGCTTTCGTCCGACGCAAACAAGCTGTATAGTTCCAGTTCTCTTATGCAGAAAATAAAGCCCTCTCCGATTAAACATTTCGAGAGCCCTGGTATTGATTATTTCTCCTCCTCTGACTGTAGAGGTCCTGTGGCTTCTATTAGAGCAAGCGCCAACCTCTGCAGTGCTGAGGTGGCTCCAGCCGATGCTCTTTCCGTCGTGAAATGGAAGCGTGACCTGTATGAAGAAAACACCCTTTATTCTCAAAATTTCTCCGTCTTAACGGGTATCAGGTAACAAGTTATTCTCCTTCGTGGCCGGGTTTCCCTGCTTTGTGTCGAGTTGCCGCCCCGTTCCCTAAGTACTATTTAAATTCTGCTAGAAAATGTTGCTTCAGGTAAGGTAAAAACGCTGCCTCTGGCTCTGTGGTGCAATTCAATAACTGTGTTTTCCCACTTCTGCAAATTTGGATGTTTCATTTATGAAACCTTTACTGAGAGTGACTCTGCAGTGTTCTGTTTTTTTTTTTTTTTTTTTTTTTTCCCTAAAAATTCCCGTCTTATTTAGAGCTGGGGAAAAGGAGCCTCTCTGAAATACTCCCTGCAATTAAGGTGAAAGCCGTAAAATGGAGAAACCTGTGAATATTGTGCGGGTTTCTGTGTCTGCCGTCACCCTCGCGGTGCTGGGGAGACGGGAGGCTCTTGTGCAGCAGCTAAAGGTTGGTTTCCATAGCGATGCATCGATTAAAAAAGGGAAAAAAAAATAAAAAAGAATAAAGCTCCGGGGTGACAAGGAGGTGAGAAGTTGGAAAATCACCTCCAATATCATTCCCGCTGGGAATGCTGCATCCCGAAGCGTTCCCTCTCTTGGACCAGCAGCATTTGGGAAGGAGCTGATTGATCCCGGGATTTTGGGCTGCTCTCCGGCCCCTTCCAGGGCTGGGTTGGTGTTTCTGCTCTTCGGGGGTTTTTGGTGTTTTCCCTGCCTTTGCTCTCTTTTGGCGGGTTGTGTTTCTGGCTGTTAAGAGCAGGGATGTTCGGAGCGGGAAGGCAGGGATGAGCCGGGAAGGAGGGCAGAACGGGCGGCGCAGACGCGAGCGCAAAGCAGGAGGAGCGGGGGAGCCGGGATGGGGCATCCCGGCCTGGATCGGGCGCCGTTCCCAAGCGAACGGCTCCGGCTGCCGGGCTCTCCGTATTCGGAGCGCGCGCCAGCCCTCGGCCTCGCTCTCCCGACGGGTGACACTGACAGTAACCGCTTGTGACGGCGGCGCGGTTGAAGCCTTCGCTTCTCCGGACGGAGCATTTAAGGGATCCCTTCTGCTTCCTCTCCCGGCCTGAGGAGGAGGCCGGCACAATGCCGGGATCGGGAAGCCCTTGGAGACCTGCTGCCCCTTTCCCGGCACTGCGATCCTTTTCTCCAGCAAAATCCGGGGCCGTCCTGCAGCAGGTTAAACACCCCTCGCTGTACTAAAATATACATTAAAGAAGCCCCTATACGGCCTCCGGCTTCATGCTGAGCCCACAAAAAAAAGGGAACGGGGTTTGTGGCCCATTCCCAGCCCTCTCCTTCCCGTGGGGACAGGCGCTGTTATCCAGTGATTCCGTCCCGAGATGTGAATTTTTTTACTAAAGCTTTATAAAAAATTGCGTTTTCTGAGGGAAGGTAAATAAGTAAATAAAGGCATTAGGACTAATCCACAGCCCATTCCCGGATCATCGTGGGAGAGAGGCCGGGATTAGTGTTAAGGCAAAGAGGAATGAAGGGCGAAGGCTGGGAGAGGCTGCCGGGGCCCCTCCGCTGTTCCCGGCTGCGCGTTCCAGCCTGGAAGGCGGAGGAGAGGGGCTGGTGATGGGGCTGCAGGAGCCAGGGCTCCTGGGATCCATCCCGAGGCCTGGGAATAGTGGGAGTCCTGAGCAGCGGCTCAGGATTCCTGGGTCCTGTCTGTGCCATCCGTGTTGGCCTCCTTCCTCAACTGCCATTCCCAGCGGGAAAGCAGAGCCGGACTCGGCGGCTCCGCTGGCAAACGCGGATTTTTGGGGCTCCATCTGACTTGATCCTCCAGCCCCTTCTCCTCGGGGCTGTCCCAGTCGCCCGTGATCCTGTTGGATCCATCCAAAAACAGCCGCAAGGAGCAGCATCCCGCGGGAGACGCTCCTGCTCCAACGGGTGCCGGCACCTCCGGGTGCGGAAGCGCCGTCCGCGGCGCTGCCGACTGCGCGGGAGCTGCCGGCAGCTTCCAAGGACGGCGCCGGAGCGTTTAGCTCTGCTCTAATGAACTTTCCTGCTAATTATTTTGAGGCGCTTCCAGCATAAGGAAGAGCCAGCGCTCCCTGCAGAGCCGCTGCCGGGACGCCCGAGCTGCGGCACGGAGGGGGATTTTCCCCGGAGTGCACGTGGGAATTCAGGAAGATGCAGGGAGCAGAGACCTTGGCTTCCAAGGGCAGGATTCCCGCGGGCGTCCGTCGCCTCCGATCCCGCCCGTGCGGAAGCCGCTTGCACAGGGAGAGCCTGGACCTCGTGGCTCCTCTACAATAGATGGGGGAACATCCTGTACATCCTGTATTTCTCCTGATGCCAACTCAGCTTTTAAACTTATTTTTTAATTCTATTTGTTTTTTAAGCCGCCTCTTTCCCAATCCCATCGCTCGGTTCTGCTTCCAGGGACACGGCGATGGAGGAAGGCCCTGGGGCTGCTCCTCGTCGGAATCATCCAGCTCCAGCCCTTCTCCCTGGCTGCTCCTCACACTAACTCCCTCCTCTCTTAGGACTCCTGAACTTTTCCAGCTTCCAGATGTTGGTCCTTTCCCCCTGTTTTTCAAGCAGCGTCTGCAGCAACTTAATCTCTGCAAACTGCAGCACCGGGAAGTTCTGCAGAATTAGCAGGGAGCAAAGGAGCCTCGGGCGAGGTGGGGACCGGCTTTCCGCCCGCGGAGCGGAGGGCTCCGCGCCGCTTCGGATGCCGCTTCGGATGCCGCTTCGGATGCGGCTTCGAATGCGGCTTCGGATGCGGCCGGAGCAATTCCGTCGGGCTGGAGCGGCGCCGGCGCCGCTGCATCCCCAAGTCCGGCCCGCCCCAGCGGTTTCCTTGGCAACTCCCGATCCTGCTGCTGCGGAGGCGGAGGAAGAGGAGGAGGAGGAGGAGGAGGACGGGCGCCGCTGTCTCTCCCTTCCCAGCCTGCGCGCCGGGAGAGCTCGGCAGCGACTTGTCAAAACACCCAAATGTTTTGGCATTATTTATTAATTCCGTGCACCGCGCGAGGAGCCGGGGCGGGCGGCGCCGGCGGCGGGAGCTGCGGCGCTGGCGCTTCCCGCAGGGCCTCGCGTGCGCCCGGAGGGCCCCTGCGAGCGCTTTTCATTAGGTGCACGCGTGTGTGCGTGCACACGCGTGTGTGAGTGCATGTGTGCATGCGTGGGCACACGTGTGTGCATTTACAGGGAAGCATGTGTGCATGCACGTGCGTGTGTGTGCATGCACGGGCACACGTGTGCACGCATGGGCACACGTGTGTGCATGCACAGGCACACACGTGTGTGCATGCACAGGCACATGTCTGTCCATGCACAGGCGCACCTGTGTGTGTGCATGTGTACATACCTGTGCATGCCGATGTACACGTGTGTGTGCATGTGCAGGGGCACACACGTGTGTGTGTATGCATGGGCATGTGTGTGTCCACAGGCACGCACGCGTGCATACACAGAGATACACGTGTGCATGCGTGAGCACGCATGTGTGCATGCACAAGCAGATGTGTGTGCATACAGACGCACACGTGTGCATGCACAGCCACACGTGTGCATGCCCGGGCACCTGTGTGCATGCCCTTGCACACACGTGCATGCACAGGCACACACATGTGCATGCACAGGCACACACGTGCATGCACAGGCACACGTGTGCATGCCCGGGCACATGTGTGCATGCACAGGCACACACATGTGCATGCACAGGCACACGTGTACATGCACAGGCACACGTGTGCATGCACAGCCACACGTGTGCATGCCCGGGCACCTGTGTGCATGCCCGGGCACACACGTGCATGCACAGGCACACACATGTGCATGCACAGGCACACGTGTGCATGCACAGGGACACGTGTGCATGCACAGGCACACGTGTGCATGCACAGGCACACGTGTACATGCACAGCCACACGTGTGCATGCACATCCACACGTGTGCATGCACAGGCACACACATGTGCATGCATGGGCATATGTGTGCATGCACAGGCACACACATGTGCATGCATGGGCATATGTGTGCATGCACGGGCACACGTGTGTGCATGCACGGGCACACATGTGCATGCACTGGCACACACGTGCATGCACAGGCACACGTGTACATGCACAGGTACACATGTGTGCATGCACTGGCACACACATGTGCATGCACGGGCACACGTGTGTGCATGCCCGGGCACACGTGTGCATGCACTGGCACACACATGTGCATGCACGGGCACACGTGTGTGCATGCACGGGCACACGTGCAGATTTCGGGATAGATTCAGGCAGACGGAGCCAGTTTGGGGTGAGTTCGTGCCCTCCTGGCCTTCCCTTCTCCGGTCCTGCTAGTCCCGTTAGAGCCCTTGGCCCGTTCCGGCTGTTGTGCCCCATTTAGGGCCATTAACGCAAACGAGCCTTGGAAATCGCCGGAATTAGCGCGGCCCCGAGCGCGTTGCGGGGCGCTGCGTGTGCAGCCAGGCTCTGTCTGGCGCAGGGATTCGCGGCAGCCACCTGGCTTCCCGACGGCTCCGCGCCCCTCTCCTGCTGAATGGCTCTCAAAGGCGAATGATGACCATTATCCCAATCCATAGCGGCAAATGATGCATTTCCAGCCCTCGGAGCGCGGCCGCGCTTAATCAGCGTCTATTTATGGCAGGCTATTCATCAAAAGGGAAGGAATCATCAACATTGTAATGGGAGGCTTTAATGTCCGCACATTCAGCCGCGAATCTCGGCAAGCTGCTTCCAATCTGCACAAACATCTCGCTGCCGTGGAGCGGGAATACATTTCCATATTAATGACCTGCGGGGCTGTTATTGCTTCCCGGGAATGTGCTGCTAGTGCGGAACGGGCGGGCTGGCTCCGTCGGGATGAGGCCCTGGGATTCGGGGCTGCGCGGGCGGATGCGCCCGTTGCTTTGGACTTGGCCAGGTGCTTCGGCATCCCCTCCGAGCGGGATGCAGGGAATCCCTCTGGCTCTCCGCTTTGCCCTCTTCCCGTGAAGGCATCTGCATCCCGGGAGCCTTCGGGGGTGATGAAAGCGGGGGGAAAAAGAAAATTCCTCGCTTCCTTTGGTTTATTTATTATTCAAAGTGCTGCAGGAGCCAAAGCAGCAGGAGGGGCCACCAGTGCATGGATAACAAAATTACCCAAACGTGGAGGTTTCCTACTGGGAGCACTCGGCGTCAAAGAAGCTTTTTTATCCCCCTCCAGCAGCTGTAAATCCGGAGAGCGGGAGCCAGGTTACGGTCCTGGAGGGCTCCTTAATTTGAGCAAAACAACTCCGGGCGTTCCAGGGGATGGGCAGGCGGAGAGGGAAAACCTGCGAATCACTGGAAAGGCCAGGGCCGGGTGGGGGTTGCATCTCCCGCAGGAGCAAGGTGGGAAAAGGGAGCTCAGCATGCGGGGCCCGGCCGCGCTCCCGCTCGGCTCCTTAGGCTGCCTTAGCTCCCGTCCCTTCTTCTCGGCTCCTCCGGAGCATCCTCGTGGCCCTGGGAGGTCTTTCCCGGCCGTTCGGCCCTTTCCCTGCGGCTCCGTGCGGAGGGGAAGCTGCTGCTTTCGGGGACCATTCTGGGAGCGCCGGTGCTCCGGGTGCGGCGCCGCCGGAGCGCCGGCCGCCCGCTCCGGCGCTGCCTCCTTCCCATGCGGCGCACGCGGCGCTGAGTCACCGGCGCCGAGCGCAGCCCCGGCTCCGGCAGCCGCTTTTCGCCCCCGGTTCCTTCCTCTAAAGGGCTTTACCGGGCACGGAGGGGTGGGAATTAAATTCTCCTCTTTCCATGCTGGTGGCAGGGAGCGCTCGGGAAAAAGAGCAGCTTGTTCTGCGTTTCAGTCTCCCTGCTCGGCCCGCGCGGAGGCGTCGCCAGCCCCGGAGCGTCGGCGCCGCTTCCCGGTCGCATCCCCCGCCCGCGCTCCGGCGGCTGCCCTCGGATGCAGCCGGAGGGACGGTGGGAGCCAAGTCCTTCCCGGAGGATGGAGCTCGGAGATGCCCCATTCCCACGGGCCGTGGCGTCGTTCCCGCCGGACCGAGCCGCCGTGCTGGAGCTCCCGCTCCCCAGGGCTATCCCGGGAGCGAGATCCCGGCGGCGGCTCCGTCCTGGAGCGGCGTCGCCGCTCCCGCGCAGCCCCGTCCGCCCTCGCCACCCTAACCGCTCGCGCAATTCCCAATTCCAGCCCGTTTGCTGCTGCTCGTTCCCTCTCCCCCTTTGCCGGGTTGCTCTGCGCCGCTGGCTCCGCTCGCGGATTCCCCTGGAGCATCCCGGGTTTGACGACATTAGGCCGGCTTGATCTTTAGTAGTCCCTGAATCCGCCTTCATCTGCCTTGGGTCAGTGCCTGGATTGGATTGGAACTGGATTGGAACCGGAAGCCTTTTAGGAAGCTTTTTGTCCCGTTTTTTGACGCAGTTTGTGCCTCTATTGCATGAGAGGCTCCACCGTCACCACATCCAACCTTTTGGGATCAGCCAAGCGACCGGCTCCGACCCAGCTCCAGCATTCCCGACCAGCCTTAAACACCTGGAGTAAAATGAACCTCCAGCACAGGGGCTGCCGCTGCCCATTGAGCATCAGTGAAGCATCCAGGGCTCCTGGGAGGTTCCTCTTCCTCACGAGCTTCCATTAGGGAAGCTCATCCTATTATCCGCACCGGCTGGAGCGCGCCGATGGGTTTGGACTCCATCCACTGGCCGGTGGGGCTTGCAGAGCCTTTGGAGATGCCGGGATTTTCCCTCCGGAGCTGCATTTCCAGCCTCCCCGTGCCAGCCGACCTGCTCGCACATGAAATATTCCCTCTCGCCGGCTATAAATAGTGCGGGATGTGACTGCGGTGGAATCGCTTTTAATATAAAGTAATGGGAGGAGGAGGAGTGCGGGCAGGAAATATCACGGCTGCAGGATCAACCTGGATGTAGCTCCGAAATTAAACAGCCGGGGGGGATCCCAGGGTGAATAAAGGGAACGGATGGCCCTGGAGAAGGGGGAGCATCTTGGACTGGCTCCCTGCTCCTCCATCCCTGCTCCTGCATCCTGTTCCTGCATCCCCATTCCCACCCTCCGCTTGCGGGAGACCCGCCGGCTCCCAAGCACAGGGAGCCGCAGGGCGCTCCTGGTTCTCCCTCCGGAGCTTGGATGCTCCAGGTGATGGAGCAGCTCGCGGTGCATCTGTTGGAGGAACGAGCAAAGGAATTTGGGATGGGGACAAAAAGCAGCCGGAGGAAGCAGGACCAAGCGAGGGCTTAATCACCTGGAATTGGGGCTGGTTCTCCTGGAAAATGTCCATTCAGGGGCCAGGCAAAGGGAACGGGATATAATCAGGAGGCGGTTGAGCAGCGCTGACACAAACGGCATCTCCAGCGCCAAAAGGGCAATTTACAAAACCAAGATATGGCAATTCTGCCCTCCCCTAAGAGCCCCCGGCGGGTATTTACCCGCTAACGAAGGCGCCGTGAAGGGAATCTTAATGAGGAGCAAAAAGGTAAAATCCTGCCCATCGGTGCAGCTGTGGCCAGCGACCCCAGCACAGCTGGAAGGAGCCAGGGCTCATCCCGGGCTCATCCCGCTCTCCCGGCTCCGGGCCCTGGGGAAAGGTCGACCTTCTCTCCCAGGTCTTCCGGCCACCATCCGCCCAAAGGGGCTCCGCACGGGCATCCCCTCCGGAAACGCAGGATGGAAAATCCTGCGGGTGGGAAAGGCCCCGATATTGCATGATTTGTTAGAGAAATGGGGTGGAAAAAAACGGGCTTGGGATTACAGCTGGCCCCCGCTGAGAAAATTAGTTGCCTTATAATTAACTCCAAGTTATATTGGCAATAAATATGTAATTATATTTGTGCTACTATGGGCGGCTTGCGATTCCAAATGGCATTTTAGCAGGCTAAAGGGCTTGGGGAAAAGCCCATCGGCTTCCTGTCTCCCACCGGTTCGCAGGTTTTATGGATTTTCCGGGGGTAAATAAAACACCATCCGCCTCCAACCGGGGCGGACGCGGCCGCTGCAGAGGGCAGGGGGCTCCTGCGCCTCTTCCGAGCTGGTTTTGAGGCTGTTCCCGCTGGTGCAAATCTCCTTTTTTGGTGTTTTTTTTGCATCTGGAGTTACCTCCGGGCATTAAAAGCCACGAGGGTGGGTTGGAGGAGGCTGCTGGAGCCAGCGGAGCCCGGGAGCTCCGTAGCTGGGATCCTGGGAAGGGGAGAGCGGAGCGTTCGGAGGACGAGCGACCCGGAGTCGGGAACGAGCCATGGGAAAGGAGAGGTGATTTCAGGCAGCTTCCGTCGTTAAAAAGCCCTTTAATTTAGAGATGAGCTGCCTGTCCCATCTGGTCCCATCCAGCCACCCATCTGTCTCCCGAACCAAGGACAGAAGGGTTAATAGGGCTCTAAGTTCCCTTTAACGAGCAGCTTGTTGGCTGAGCACGCGCTGCTCCCCGTCCCTTCCCAAAGCAAATCCCAGCGATTCCGAGCTGGGATGCGGTGAGAAGAGGCTGCTCCGGCAGCAGGAACGCGCCGGGGAACAGGGAGTGGAGCCACCCTGTCCCGGGTTCTTCCTGCGGGTTAAGAAGGCGACGGATGCTCGAGGAAGAGCAGCAAACGCCGGCGGTGCCGCCGGCCCCTTCCCTCTCCCGGGAAGCGGGGCCGGATCCGCACGGATCAGCTGCGGGCTGACAGGTTAAATACGCATTTGCAAAAGAAAAACCCTGGAATGAGGCAGCACCTGCACGGGGAGCTGCTTCCCAACACCCGCCTGGCGGCTCCGGCATCATCGGAATGACAGATGGGGAGCGGCAGAGCCGGAGCCTCCCCGGCCGGAGCCCTGGGCTCAAACAGCCCCTCTTTGCTCCGTTTTTCCTCCTTTCCTTGTGAAAAGCCGCTCGGATGAGGTTTGCCGGCCCAGCGTGATGCAGCTCCGAGGTCGGTGTCCCCTATCCGGCTGCTCCCGCTGTCAGAGCTGACGCCGGTAGCTAATTTTAGAGTGTATTTATTAACATTTTAACATAAAACGTGCATGAAATATTCACCCAGCGTGACAATGCACTTTAGCACTAGGGAAGCCTTAAATATTTAAGAGGTGGTTGCAGCCGCCGGGGCGGGAAGCGGATGCATCCGGCTCTCGGCAACGCTGGGATTCGAGCGCAGCCGGTCCCTGCTCCCATTTCGGGTCCCCCTTGGGGTTTTGTCCCCAGCACCAGGCTCGGACCAGCTGCTTCCCGAGCCATTTCCCTCTCCCAGCACCTTGGAGAAACCCTGGATAACACCCTACGGAGCTCCGTGTCCCCTGAGGTGCCCGAAAGAAGGAGTCCCATCTCATTTGCTTTATTCCGAGCCTCGCGAGCTTGGAATTTTAAGGAGCAACTAGAACAGACGCCCGACTTAGACCGCGAAACACCCCAGCTGCCATCCCGGGAAAGGAGCAACCCGGAGCGGGAGAAGCTGCTGGAAGCGGCATCGGCGCCAACGGGCCCCGGCGAGCCGGGCGCCGTTCCCAGATTCCCGGTGGGCACTCCCGGCCTCCTCAGCTCCCCGCGGGACGGCCGAACACCTCCTGGGAGGCGTAGGTGAGGTAGAGGAAGCCGTCCTCATCCCGGTGCTCCCGGTAGAGCTCCTGCATGGTGGCCGTCATGTTGGGCAGCGCTCCGTTGTCCGCCAGCAGGTAGAAGGTCTGGGAAGACGCCAGGCACAGGCGGGTCCTGCCGGGAGCGTCACAGCGCGGTCCCATTGAGCCGGGGCCGCTTCCCTGCTCCGGGCGCGCGGCTCCGGCGCCCATCCCGGGGACCGCCCGCCCACCGCTGCACGGCTCGTTTGCGGCCCTGCTAATTGCGCTAATGAGCCACACGCGGCTGATGGTGGCCGAGGGCCCCTTACCGCAGGGTGACGGCAAACTGGGAGAGCGGCAGGTCCTGGGACACCAGGAATTTGGTCCGGTTCAAGGGGGGCAGGTTCTTCTCCTTCTGGTACCGCTCCACCACCACCTGCGCCGGGGCAAAGGGGCCGGTGGCACTGGGGACACGGGGACCGAGCGGGTCCTGCGGGGCCCCGGCTGGCACCTCCCAGGGCTGGGAGGCGCTTTGGCACCTTCGGGATGGAGCCCAGGGCTCTCCCAGAGGGACCTTTGTGGTCCATCTGGAGCCTTTTTAGAGGGATAAGTAAGGAATGGCAGGAGATCCTGCGGGAACGGCCCCCTTACCGGGATCTTATTGGGGTACTTTATCCGGATCTCCGTCACCTCGTGCATCCTGGCGGCTGCAAAAGAGAAGGGCAGAGGGGTGAGCGGGGTCCGGATGCGGCAGCGGTGCCGGCGGGACTCGACCCGGGCGCACCCAGGCTCTTCCTCTGCTTGAAGGGGCGAGCGCTGCCCTCTCCCCGCTGCATCTCCGGCACCACCAGGATCCAGGGCCCAGCCGGGCCGGGCCTGATTTATCCCAGCCGGCCGGGAGGAGGAGCCGCCGACGGCTCCGCTCGGAGCCTGGGCCAGGTGGGATCTGCAGCGCTCCAAGGTGGGACCAGCTGGGATTGTTTGCAGCTGCTGCGGGAGGCGATGGCTCCGGAGGGGCTGCGGATCGGAGCAGCCCGGCTCTGGTGGCGCTTCCCAGCTCTGGAGGTAATTCCTGTCCCCCGCTGGCATTCCCGGTGGCATTCCTAGCCCTGGCGGTGCTTCCCAAGCCTGGCAATGTTCTCAATTCCCACAGTATTCCTGGCCCTGATGGTGCTTCCCAGATGGAGCCACATGGGATAAAACGGGTCCTGCTGCATCAGGATCAGGACCGGCACCGGGTATCCAGACGGAGCAGCTTCCCATGACGGCCGGGAATGGCGAGACCGCCCCGGCACAGCAGCATGGCCAAGGACAATCCATCATCCCAGGTTTTTTTTTTTTTTTTGATGTGTTTCATATACATATTTAATATATTTTGCTGTTCTGCAATATATTAAACTGTATTACTTTGCCATAAAAAATCCCTCAGACACGCTCATCGCTGGTTTGGAAAATTACATTAGCAATATATATTCCATCTGTGTAGCAAGTTAGGCCATTATAAATTTATACCCCTAATAAATTGAATTCTTGAAACTTTGCGTGGGATCCAGGGTGGAGGTTCACAGAGGAAAGGGGCATTTTTATTCCAGCTGATTTCTGAACAATAAACTGATAAATATTAAAGTGTCTCTCCGTTTGCTAATAAAATGAATCGATTACTATTCAGTGACTTAATTCTCTTCCCAGGCAGGAGCTAATTGCTTTCCTGAGAGCAAAAAAAAAAGTCGCAAACTTAAAAAAAAAAGCCAATCTCCATTTTAAATTAGTTCATTAACAGGGAACATTCATTATTTATCAGTTTAATTTCCAAATATTGCTGTGATATTGGGCTGGACTCCGGAATCCCAGGTCTTCATGGAAACACGGTGCTTTCATTAGCATCAGCTAATTAATTAAAGATGAAGGGAGATTGCTTTTCCGGGTTGGCGGCAGCTTTCCAAGGCCGAGCAGGGAATGGTGCTTTCCTGCCTGGAAATGGTCCTGGAATGGGGCTGGTGTCCCCAAATCTTCCCCACGGAAGCGGCATCTCCGCCACGGGCTGCGTCGGAAGGAGCCCCGTGCTCCCAGCAATGCTAATTTCCTCGGAGAGCAAACAGCGCCGGAATAATCCGAATAAGACAAAATAACAAATGCCGGTCCTGGGATGCGGGGGGAGGCGGAGGGGAAATTTATATCGGCAGCTTCCCGGCTGCAAGCGGCGGCTCATCTGCATTCCCGCCTTCCCGGCGCAGGGCCCTCCTGGAGCAAATCGCAGCTGAAACTCATAAATAAATCCTCTCCTGCGCAAGTTAAGTTTTATTCATAGCTCGTTTTGTGACACAGAGGAATGAAAAAAAAAATATATATATTTATATATATATATGTGCCCCCAGATTTATCTTTAATCTCACTGTAAGTATTAAAGGGGGGGTTGCAGCTCCAGGCAGGAACGCCGGGAGGAGCGGCCGCGTCGCCTCCCGTCTGTGCCCTGCCGTCCCTCTCCATCCTTCCGGCCTCGTCCCTCCCTCCGGCCTCATGGAGCCGCCGTCTCCATCTCTCCAAGCCGCTGCCTCCTCCATCCCTCTGCCTGCTCCCTCCATCTCTCCATCCCTGTATCCCTGCATCCCTCCTTTCTGCTTCCTTTCCCATCCTCCCATCCCTGTAGCCCTCCTGCTTCCTTCCCCATCCCTCCAGAAGGGACGACGGTCCCAAGCCCTCGTTTCCCTGGGAAAATGCCCAGGTTCCTCCTCTTGGTGCCCCATGGACAAGATCTGGGAAAGCTGCTCCCATGCGGACAAGGACCAGGATTGGGCCAGGAAGGGAACGGAGACCAGGAGAGCAGAACCAGCCGCATCGGAGCCGGCACTGACTCCCCTGCCAGGGAGGAGACCCAGCCCTCGGCCAGTGAGTAAAAATGGTTTGGAAAAAAATACATAGATAAGAAAGCAAAAGCTCCAGCTGCATCAAATGTCAAAGAGACTGGTTTTATTTGCCATCAAAATAAATAAATTAAAAAACCAACCAAACAAACTGAGGTCAGCTCGAATGAAGGCAGACGAGATCCATGCGCCATCGACCACGGCAAGAAACAAATGGAAAAGGATTATAAAAAAATAGACGCGAGGCCGGAGGAGGATGGGGAGGACGGGGAGGAGAACAGGGAAGGGGAGACGGAGGAAGAGGAGGGAAAGGACAAGAGGAGGAGGACGACGAACAAGGAGGGGGAAAGGGAGGTGGAGGAGGAGGACGACGAGGGGGAGGAAGAGGAGGACAAGGAGGAAGACGAGGAGGACCAGGAAGAGGAGGAAGACGAGGACAAGGAGAAGGAGGAGGACCAAGAGGACAAGGAGGAGAAGGAGGAAGATGAAGGCAAGGAGAAGGACAAGAAGGACCAGGAAGAAGAGGAAGATGAGGACAGGGAGAAAGAGGAGGAGGATCAGGAGGACAAGGAGGAGAAGGAGGAAGATGAAGACAAGGAGAAGGACAAGGAGGACAAGGAAGAGGAGGAAGATGAGGACAAGGAGAAAGAGGAGGAGGACCAGGAGGACAAGGAGGACCAGGAGGACAAGGAGGACCAGGAAGAAGACGAAGACAAGGAGAAGGACAAGGAGGACCAGGAAGAGGAGGAAGAAGAGGACAAGGAGAAAGAGGAGGACGACAAGGAGGAGGCGGAGGAGGAAGGCTGCCCGGCTCCGGCGCGTGGTCCAGAGGGGTCACAGCTCTCCTGACGTCTTTATGACGTGGAAAAGCGTGACGTTGTAGATGACCTGGTGGCCGTTGTTCCAGGTGTAGAGCACCCTCTCCCGCGGGTTGTAGTCCAGCATGGATATGTGGGAGTACTGGTTGTGGAAGGGGATGTCCGTGTACTCGTAGCTCGAGGTGTTGGTGTAGTAGGCGAAGTAGATCTTGGCGCCGGCCAGGTGGGAGTTGGTGACGTAGAGGGTGCCGCAGATGATGAAGGCCTCGCCGGCGCTGCGCTTGGGGTAGCCCGTGTCCCAGCTGCGCAGCACGTCGAGCGTGAGCGGGTCCACGCGGCTCACCACGATGTTGCCCGCGTTCTGGTTGGTGGTGTAGACGGCCCAGAGGCCGCTCTCGTCCACCATGAAGTCGATGTCGGAGAAGCCTCCCCAGGAGTAGGGGAAGGTGTTGTTGTAGCCGGCGCCGGGCAGGCTGCGCTGCACCAGGACGCTGCGCGAGCCGAAGTGGTACTTGACGGCCACGTTGCTCTGGTACTTGTTGTAGTAGAGGGAGCCGTTGAAGACCACGTGGCCCGTGCCGGCCCAGGGGTGCGGCAGGAGGTGCTGCACGAAGTTCTGCCCCGTCACGAAGTCGTTGAGGGTGCGGAACTCCAGCACGCGGCGCCCCTTGTAGTAGCCGTCCATGTACCAGACCTGCGGGCGGGCGGCGGGGCCTGGGGCTCGAGCGGGAAGGCTCTGCCCCGCCGGCGCCGCCGCGGGGCCGCTGCTGCTGCGGAGCGGGCGCTCGGGGCCGTCGGGGTGGAAAGGGGAGCCCCGCCGTGGGGTTGGCACCCAGTGCTGCACCCAGGAAGCGAGAGGAAGGTGCATGCACCCCGGGAAGCGAGCAGGCAGGTGCATGCACCCCGGGAAGCGAGAGGAAGGTGCATGCACCCCGGGAAGCG
>WBNA01000594.1:8004-18197 GCA_013398345.1 Nothocercus nigrocapillus
TCTAGAGTATGCATCATTCAGCTAACTTGAAGAATCAGGAATGTCTTACAGAATTATATTATACAAATTTTCAAGATAATTTGTATACTTTGCATGCTCATTTTATTGTTTACCGAAATTTTAAAATAATAAAGCTGGAGGGCAGTATGACCTATTTCATCAGAACATATGATAAAACTTTATCCTAAAAAAAAAAAAAAAATCACCCAAATCTTTGCACTTTTCCCTTCTGTATTGATGGTGTTACTATGAAAAACCATATATTTTGTTAATTACAGAAACAAGTTTTTGAAACATTTAAAGAAACCATGTCTCAGCCTAGCTGTAAAATTTCCTCAATGGTATGGGAATTTATATAGCATATGGTATTATTACATGGAAATATTATATAGCATTCTCAAAAAAATTTTTTTTTTATTCAGTCTTATCCAGTCCCATTGCTATAGTGATTTTAGATACAACCAAAAAATAAAATATGGTTTAAATTTATATCAATCTTGTCAATCTCTTGGAAATCAAAGCTTATAAATCAGTGCTTATGTGCATCAGATCTAAATTCCCTTTCTATATATATTATGTTAGTCAAAATCTGACAAATTTAATTTATTAACATACTCACTTAGCTTTTAGTAATTTTCTAATATTAAAGGAGAAGATTAAAAGTTTTGTAAGATCTTAACAATGCTTTAGTTCCCTAGAACAAGGTATGCATGCCTGATCCTAGCCTTTTTTTTTTTTTTTAATGAAATCAAAGTACTCTTTTTTCAAGACAAAGCTTTCTAATGTGTCTTACGGTATAGCTATTCTGGGATTATTTTAGTGGCTAGCCAGACATACAGATATTAGATCTGTAGTTTACATCATAAAGTCAGATGTTTTTGTTTGTTTGTTTGTTTGTTTGTTTGTTTTGTCATTTAAATTAAGGTCTCAGAATTACCCAGTGATCATGTATCTAAGCCATTTTCTCCTAAACTAAGGTTCAGAGAGTCACAGATCTGTCTTACGATGGACATCATCCCTGATACCACCTACTACTAAAAATTCTTAGATATTGAAGAACATCGGGCATTACTTATAATACTTTATTAGATGGTTTATTCTCAGCATGTTTTAATTCAGTTATTTATTGCCTCTCTCATTCCTTTCCCCAAGGAAAACCAAAAAGTAGAAATCCTTTGTAACGTCAGAAGCATTAGGTGACCCATGCTGTCAGTAATCTGGCCTGCAGATATTGCCTGAAGCAAACTGTCATCTAACAGGAGCCCAGAGGCAGATGTGCTACAAATTCTGAACATGCTCCCACACTTCTCTCACTCTGTTCAAAGAATCCCACCCCTGTCAGTTGCTCAGAGTTGCAAGAAATACACTAACCTTCTGATCCTAGCCTAGACCCTTACAGTGATACTGGCTACAGGAGAATTGGAGAAGACAGTTACATAGTTTTGACTTGTACTATCCAGCTGTATTGCATACAGATTTTTTTTTAACACAGTGTAACATGCCACAAGCGAGGCATCACGATTCTTTCAGATTCCAGGGTTAGTTGCACTGAACTTGAGGAATCATCATTCATCAAACATAAGAATTTATCAGAGTAAAACGGTTCTACACATACAACAGACATTGGGGAATATTAAACAATTAGCACCAGCAAATCTACAAGCGTAACACAGCTAAAAGGTATAGTAAAAAACTAAAAATATAATACACATATGAGAGCAGTGTGGTTAGGCCACAGCAGCATGGTGCAAGGACCATTCCTGTCCTTTCGTTGTCCTTATGGACAATCCTCCAGTATAGTTTTGTTCTCACCATGTGATTGTTCTCAGCATGCTCAAGGTGCAGTAAGGTAATTCAGGTTCTCCCTGGTAGCTGGCATCAGTGGCGTCCCCAGCAATGGATGGGTCGTTGGGTGCACAGACCATCTGACAATGAGTCCGAGTCCACACAGAGGTATAACGGTTTACTTTCTTTTACCCTTCCTGTGCTTAGATCATTATCCAGTCCATCAGAGTCAGACTAAAGTTACACAACAGAACAGACGGTCTCAGCTGGTAACAGCAAGGACACCAGTAGGATGGTCAACAGGATGATCAGCAGGTAGCAGTGAACATATGCAAGAGAAACCAGTGCACATGTTCAACAGCTAATCCAGTGCAAAATTTCACAGGACCAAGACACTTGCTGTACAAGTCTTCTGTGCCATTTCTCCTTTGCTTGACTTGGTTCACTCAACCAAGTCATGGGGGTCATGGAGATCACAGCCCTCCAACTCATGAGGTTGTTGAAGGGCTACAGCAACCCACACTGTGCTAACTTCAGCCATGGTGCCCTTGCGGTTCCTAAGCACCTTGGGGCACCCCAGAGGAAACAAAATTTTATGAGCTGCACCATCTGAACGCTTGCCTTTGTGGCACTTCTCACACAGCAATTCTCTACCAGAGAAGTTTCATTACTAGTTAAAAAGTTTAACTTTGGATTTTCTTTTAAAATTTGTTATGATTCCCATGGAGTCTTCCTATCTCCTTCAAATTTCTACATCATTCAGAGAAAAGCTTCACTTCATACAGATCAGTTTACTTGAACCCCTGAGAGCTCAAAAAATGCTGCTCCTAAATGTTACTGTTTAAAAAATTCTTTTACATGGAGCATACATTTAACGTACAGTTAAGAATATCAGTAGTTATACTGATGGTACAACCTAGCTGAACTTCAATTCTGATCTCTCATTTCAACTTTGGCATACCTCTTATGGAAGAAAGGACTCCCAATGATTAAACAGATAAATAAGACCTAATAAAGTTAAATTCAAAATTCACCAGACCTGAGGTAGGTAGAAAATAGAGAGAAAATAACATAAGCTTGAATCATGTAATAAATATCCTATTAATTAATATCATATTAACGTTCATGCAACTCCACAGAGAATTGTCCATAGGCAACTCAAGAATTAAAAAAGCTGCACGATAATTGGAAGCAAAATGTTTATAAAAGAAAGAAAATTGCGCTTAAAAGATTGAAAAGCGTACATTAGAATTACAGGAAACTGCACTACCTAACTTACTAAAGATGAAATGCCAAGATTTATAGAGTTCTCCTTTTTATAAAAAAAGGAATGGTTCTATTTTATTAACAGAGGTTCTTTACAGTTTACTATATAAAAAAGATAAATACTGCAGAAGAATTAATGAAGAGTACCTCATCAGAACAGCATTTACTCACATTTTTGCTCCATTTTGAGAGCAGTTCCATCTCTAAGGAGATAAATCTTCCCACAATTTCTGTAACTAATTGAACTGAAAACTCAATTTCAAAATATAAAAATGAAAAAAAAATCAAAAGGAGAGTTAGGAGAGTTAAACATTAGAGATTTCATGAAGGCCACTTGAGGACATCCTGTAACAATCACTGGGTCAGCAGATACCACGTGTTAAAAAGCAAAACTTGAGAAAGGACAAAGTCTAAACAGCAGAGTAAAAAAGATTATTAAAAATGTAGAAGTCATCCTTCAGAAAGCTGGAAGCAAGTTCAGTGACTACAGTAGATAGATTCAAACTCTTACAGATTAAATGTAAAAGCACACTACAGTTGGCCAAGAAAGAGCCTGTGATGTAATGATTAAAAAGAGTCAAAACCAGTAAGAACTTGCTCCTTCAAATGCACCAGGAGTAAAAAGCCTGCCAAACAGTCCCTAGGGACAACTCTTGATCAAAGGGCAAAGGGAGCACTCAGAGAAGCTAAGATTACTGCAGAAATCTTAATGCAATTCTTTGTTCCCTTTGGAAGGAACTGGAAAGATTCTCTTACTGGAAACCCTCTCTGTGGGAACTCAGATGATCTCTTTGAATTTGAAATAACTGCAGGGGAGGCCATGTAACAGTCCAAAATGGCAGCAATGAGTTACCAGGCTGAGATGGAATTTATAAAAGAGTTCTAAAAAGCCGTATGGATGAAATATTAATTTTTGAATGTTGGTACCCATGATACCATGATACCACTGGGGTATGCCAATACTGTGACTCCTTTTTTCTTCCCTTCATTCCTCTTTCCCTTTTCCTTCCCTTCTCTTCCCTTCCCTTTTGTTTTCCCTTTCCCTAGCATTCCCTTGCTTCTCCTTTCCTTTTTCATTAATGATTGCAGAGCTCTAGAGATCAGGCCAACCATCTTGATGTCTGTGTAAAGGCAATATAGGAGAAAAATAGTAAGGAAAGAGCTAGAAGATGTTTGACTGACCTGAATGGTGTTAACCTCTGTACTAGGCAAATATACAAAAACTCTGTACAGCTGACTCTCTATAGCTATTCCTATGTGTGGCATCAGAGAAAATCTTAGTTATATAGTAGAGCACTGTAAAGCATTAGGACCACATTAAAGCACCAAACATAAAATAATTTTAAACTCTTTAAATATTTAATTTAAAAAATATATTTAAAAAACACTTTTTAATGTACTACATATTAAAAGGAAAAAAAAATCAGACACAAACAATAACTTTGATTCTCTACCTTACTTTACATGAGTGTTAGAGAAAAGACATGTATCTTCCCAAGTCAGGAGAAACACATGCCTCGCCACATGCAATAGTAGGGGTTTACTATGCTAAATAGACCCAAACTAGGATCAATCTGGACTTACTTCATAAAAGGTGAATTTCAAGCGAAAAGGCTGGTATCCCTTCCCTGGAAGACTTAAGTTACAATAATAAATATGAATAGACTCAGCACCTTCTCTCCTGGATCACAGCTGTTAATCTTTATGAAATTTATGCTGCTTTGAAAGACCCAGACAAGTCGAGGCTGGATGCTAGACTGCCCTTTCTTGTTATAATGTTAAGTGAACTGCAGGCATTCGGTTCAGCCAATCTTCTTCTTTAGCAGAAGAATACTGCTTCTCAGTGTTTTAACAATACTTCCAAAAAAATCATTTCACACTTGGTATCCCCTGTGTTTCAGCTGCAACATCTAGAGCTCTTAGCCAGTAGCCAAAGTTTGCAGTTCACCCATCTAAGATAGTCTAAGCTAAGAAGATAGTCTAATTCTTCTAATCAAAAGATTATTTGGGGGAACATTCTGAGATTTGAGATTTTTGTTCTTAAATTCAAGGTTTGCAGTTCAGCCATCCTTTGCATTGGTGGTTTAGACCAGCGGCTTTGAATCTGAATACAACTTCTTCAGTAATTAGCTAGTAATTACAAGTACATACATTCTTTAGTCACAAGAAAGTCTAATCTACAGTTTGTTATTTCTTTATGTCTGGATTGACTCACTCCACTTCTTTTAATGAGGCACATTCTGAAACTATCACCAGATGTGAAAAGTGCATTCAGACGCATAAATCTCACCTAACTACCGTATCCAAAATTGTAGTTCTCAAAAGTCTTATTTAACTGCAAGCCTTGTACAAGCTTTGCTTCATCAACATAGTTCTTCTCACTGGATAATGCACTGTTTCAGCTACTGTCAAGAATGCCTCAGCTTTGACATCTTTGAGCAGATTCAGATGAATCCACCTCTGTGTTTTGCTCAGTTCCATAATCGGAAGCTTCTCCACCTGAGACATGTTCATAAAACTTGTACAGAAAACTCTATAAGGATGAGACCCCACCCAAAAAGATTCTCCTAACTCCTGCATAAGAGCTCTGCAACCAAAGCATTCCCTGGGCTGCAGAAGATGCCCGAAGGACTTTGCACAATCTAAGTTGAATCAGCATCTTGTTGTCTCTTGGAAGTAATGTCAAGCACAGAAGTACAACTTGACAACTTGAAAAAAAAATCAACATTCAAACTCAAAGAGTGAATTCAAAGTGCAACCTGGAAAAACAAAAACACCAACACATGATTTTACAACATGAAGGCATTGTCACTTTGGAAGCTCAGTTATTTTATAGCAACGATCAACTTTTAATTAGAATTTCCCATTCCCTCCCTATTCTGGAATATTTTTTGCTACCAGACGCAGCAAACTAATTTGCATCTGGTAGCAAAAAGCAGAAGGGCGCTCGGGGTGGGGAAGGAGTTCCCACATTAACTGAATTTCCTCTTGATGGTTTGATCTTGAGATGGTTTGAGGTGGTTTCACTTTAAAATCTGCATTTTTTAAGAGAAACACAAACTGCAGGAGAGGATGGAACTATCTAATTATTTCATAAGAGTCTTAATAAGTTAAATCTTATTTAAGACCCACTCCAGCAATCACTTAAAACAATGGAAAGATCTGAATTCAGTGAGGGAAGAAAAAAAAACAAAAAACTTTTAAGTACTAATCTTTATGCAATTTTAATTCCAGAGCTTTTCTGGTACCTCTATGTAAAATAATACTTCTTCAAAGTGGTTTTGTCAAGAAAATGCTATCTTCTTTTGATACACAATAGCAAGCAACACTTAACATAATTACTCTCTGTTCTAATTAAATAATTACATAATTTATTGTACAAGTAATTAAACTCTTGCAATTTAATAGACTAAAAATGCAAACATACCTATTTTTTATTCATAACTACCTTAGCACATTAATGCCATTGTAGCTAGCTAAATTCTACAACGAATTACAAAAGATTTCGTTATTCACACAGGCTTCATTGACAACACCGTCAAGCATTTCAAATACTATATGCATGCTAAGAAGATAGTCTAATTCTTCTAACAAGAAGACTATTTTGGGGAACATTCTGAGATTTGAGATTTTTCTTTTTAAATTCAAAGTTGCTATTCAAAGTAGTCAAAGTTATTCAGAAATTTCTACAAAATTCCAATACCCAAAATAAAGGATGTACACTGTATTTCCATACTCGCAGTTATTCATGATTTTATATATAGGAAAGGTGTAGTGTTTTGTTTAGTCTAGGATAATTTATTTTGTAATGCACTTGCAGTGATTGAGGTGATGTTTAACTGAAAAATCATTCTTAGGAAATTCATTTTAGAGGTGGCAGAATGAAAAAAGATTTTGTTCTGATTGATATGAATATCACTGATCCAGTTGAAGATATTATAGTGTTCTACGTACTGATAGGTCATCCAGTTGCACAATTAACTTAGAAGTTCTTACAACATTTGACTTAGTAGATTTCAGATTCAGTGAATTTTCCTTTGCTTTTTCAAGAATGGAATTGGCTAATTACTCATCTTGAATGAGAACCTATTCAATTTTTAGTTCCCTTATTGCGTTCTCTTTCACTAATGAAAGACAACATAAACTCAGTTTGTTTAATAAATGTACAAAGTTTCTAAGCATTCTAGACAATGCAATCTGCAATTCAAACATCCAAATTACCATTTTACAATGCAAGAATTGCCACACTGGTTGGACGAATGGGCTATCTGTGTAATGTCATGCACCTGCAGTGTACATAATCAGATCTATTAAGGAAAAACAAACAAACAAAAAAGCACCACCAACAAAAAAAGCTACACTACCTAAACAGTTACTGTTTCTACAGTAAAGAAAGAAAGAACCTTTCCTCACTAAGCATGATTTTAGCAATGTTTGTGCCATCTTGTGAACGAGAGTTCAGTGACTTCATATTTATTTCAAAAAACTTTATGAAAAAAGAGCTTGAAATCAATCTCATAAAAAAAAAAAAACAGTAAAGACATTTTAGATATCTGTAGAAGTAACACACTTGAACCTGCTTTGTACCGAAAATGCATTTTATTAAGAAAATATAAAGTGTAGATTTTAAGTGATCTACTGAGCAGTAAGAAAGCTTGCAGTTTTAAGACTATAGACAAACAAACTGAATCATAAGTTACTCTCTCTTCTATTTCCCACCTTATGACATCATTTTATAGGTATATATAGCAATCAAAACTGTTTAGGCTAACATATCTAAATATACTGTACTGAATACATTTTAAGACTGAGTTTGATTTTTTAGGTCAAAGTGGGAAACTATATACATGGATATAAGCAGACATGTATTGATTTGTAGCTGCATGTATATACACTAAAAATATACACTCTATTTTTAAGCTCATATTTATATTCCATGAATAATTTGTAGTCAGCACTAGTCACCTGTTCTCAATATAAATGAAAATGTTTGCCTTTGTCCCATTTTTTTTCCAGCTTAACTGTAAAATTCCATACCTTAAAGTTCTTCAGATTGCTGTGTTATCATAGCAATGATGTGTTTGAACATATCAATCTTAGATATACACACTGTTTTCCTAAGTTCTTCTTGCCCCACACTAATAATAAAGGTCAAAGGTGCAATACTATAATCTCAAAGGCAATTGAATGGGTAGATATTTATATTTTTGCAGGAAAGGAAAGAAATTTCAGTTTTGCATCTCAAGGATGGTCAGCGCAGATTCCTAAATCCTCCAATTTAGTAAAATTGGAGAGCTAAAGAGCACATCTTACTAGAGACAGTTTATGAAGGAGTGACTAGAGTACAGTGTGAGGAAAGGAAACCCAGTAAAAAGCTCATTTGGAGACCTGTAGATATAGATCCAGAATAAATACAGAATTATGTCCCGTTAAACAAAGGATTTAAGTATGAAAATCTCTAGATGCATAACTGGAAAGCGATTACTACCTATGGTATACAGATAAGATGGATGATCTCATTTGTGGCAGCTGAAACACCACTTAACACTAACACAGAGGAACTGTCTGGGATTGCAGAATCTGTGATGCTCTTGTTCTGTATAATGTGATGTGGAAGGCTGAAATGGCAAGTGATGAACAAAAACAAAGAAACCTTTAGACATAGCCAAGGCTATATTAATCACTTTCCATCCAACTTCTGCTGTTTACTGAAAATATCGACCTTCAACAGCAATAGAAGCCACTGTAGTATATTGCTTTCATGTCATTTCTTGAAATGTCAGAGGTGAAGTAATTGGTTTGGAATCAGAAATTAAAAGCAAAGCGATTTCTGAAAGCAATCAAAACACCACATGGCTTTACATTTACAAATAAAACAAGAAGATTTGCATTATGGAAATATTCAAACACAAGAGAGATGAGTTTTATAAACTTCAGGCATATCTGATATGCAGTACACAACTGTTAAATATAATTAGGACTTAAGATTTCCATTAATACATAACAATTCCACAGTAACTCTTCTAGATTTCTCAGAAATATTACTCCTTATGTTTTCTGCCCTCACTTTCTCCTCACCCCAGTGTATCTTTGCTTTTCAAACAGCAGTATACTATAGCAAAATGCTAAAAGTACAAAACAAAATAAACAATACAAATATTATTGTAAAAACAGTTATGGAATAAAAAATGAAATAATCTGAGATAGCTTGTAAAGCTGTAACAGAACACTTGTTTTATAATTTAATATTACAAAAATAAAAATGTTGGGATCGTTAAAGTCTTCACATGGCCATATTTTATTTCATAGGAATGTCACAATTTCAATATGAACCCTAAAAAAATGAATAGGATATCATTAAATGAATTATTTCCTCTGTACTGTTTTTTAAAAAATTCCTGATTTTTTTGCTTCTTCTTTTTAGGAATGACAAAATATAAGATCATGATTTTTTGTCCTGCTTATCTACCTTGGTTGTTGTTCTTACAGCAGGAACTTGTCAGTTCAGTTTCTGTTTCTTTGTTTAGCTTCAATGTTTTTAATTTAATGACCAGTGAGAAAGAGGACAGCTCGTTTCCTGTATTTTGATTCTAAGAGCATAGCTACATTTGAAGTCTCTAAAGTTATCCATTTTTAAGGTACTGCTGAGGAGTTCATTGCAATGTTCTCAAATTTTGGATTCTCAAAATTCAAAGCAGAAATTCTGGATTTGAGAACATTTCGGTAACATTTTTCTGATGTGCAAGAAGAGTTTGAGCAGCTGACCTCAACTGACATGTGTTCCATGTTTACCTCTCCTCTTCCAACTCAATTCTCCCAGCTTCACAAGAAATTTCCTCCCACTAGTTCTGTTATGTTGTAAACAACATAGTTTAAAATATTAAGGGTAGAAAAGAATAAGCATTTTTTTTTCCCAAAATGTAAAAATCACAGTCAAAATCTTATGCATTCTTCTGTCATTTGAGAAGAGACAGAACTATTTTCCTCTATTTAAAACACACCTTCTTCATAACTCAAAATGTACTCTTTGATTTAGAACAGAATAAAAAGCTACAAACACTAGAAGGCCTAAATGATAAAAATTCCTGTTATCTGTGTGGTTCTGCTAAATTATATTACAAATGATGCCATTGCCTCTACAA
>WBNA01000594.1:37247-51581 GCA_013398345.1 Nothocercus nigrocapillus
CTTTTCTTTTCTTTTCTTTTCTTTTCTTTTCTTTTCTTTTCTTTTCTTTTCTTTTCTTTTCTTTTCTTTTCTTTTCTTTTCTTTTCTTTTCTTTTTTTAATGTGGGGCAGGGGTGATGATAAAACTATCTCCAGATAGCCCTAGGCCCTTCTTGGAGAAGTTAGGGGTGGGGGGAAGCATTTAACTCCTGCAAAGCCATTCCCCAAAGACAGCCCTGCTTTGTGGTAATGCTCTATTATGTATTGCCTGCCTGAAGGACTGTAATGACACACAGAAGAGTGCACACCTGCTTTAACTACTGCACTGGAAGGTGCTTTCTATCTCTTTCTCACCCAAAAGCTAACAGAACAACCTGTTGGAAGTTAAAGGCCCCACAGAGTTGCACATATATTCAGTAGATTACCATCTATAAACAGACAAAACCATATCTAAACCATTCATCTTAAAATGCATATGTCACACTTACACAACTGACAAAAGCAATTGCTGCTGGGAAAGGAGAATTCATATAGTAAACATATGTTTAGAATTGCTAAAATCCTAGCTGATGAGTATTTTTTTGAAGAACTGCAATGCGGGTAGAACCTGCCTGTGCAAACAGCGAAACAGCAAACAGGAAAAGCACTGAACCATGAGCTGATTGAGGGAATGCACAAAATCTAATTTAAACCAAGGCAGAAATTATGGCCACATAATTGGTGATTACCTGTTCCACATTTGTCTATAGCAATTTATATCTTTCTCCCCAAGTTTCTATCATTCTCTGGGTCACTCGTTAAGCCTTGTTTTAAGGTTAGTATTTTATTAGTGGAAATTTGAAATGACACAAATGATTTCTAGCATCAAGTAGGAAGTACGAGTAATTTTGCAGCAAGGAAAGCTTTGTCTTTATTTCTTTAAGTATTTTTATTCTGTCTGCATATCCTATCTGAGTCTGTTTTGTTTAATGTTTAGTCTGTTTAGGAAATATATCTACTTTAATCTTAAATGATTAAAAGAAAAATCGCTCTTTCTTTAAGCAACACAATCACAGAGCATAGAGATGTTTGTCGTTTTGGTGGTCAGTTGATTTTAAATAACTTTCCTATATTCTGTCAACAAGGGTGTACTCTGTTCTCTTTGCTGAAAATGTTGACACAACCATACCTATATAATATTTTTGACTATGCCTTCATCTCCCCTGACCTTTAGTTATACCTCTACCTTTATAGAAGTGTGTTAGTACTCAGAAAACATTAAAAGTGTTTTTATTCAATTTTGATTCCTGTTCTGTTAGAATAAAATGAGGGAGGAAAAAAAAGTAATATCGTAATAACTAATGGTTCCTTGGCTAGAAAAAATATGCAATTAATTTTATTTGTTAGGAAGGATTGCAAAGCCTTTCAAATCAAGCTCCCTCATCCTCTCCTTTTGCACTTTAGGTGCCTAGGCATGTCCAGTGGCTTTATAGCTATGAGCAGCCCTCTTAAACTGTACAGTCCTAAAATGGACATGTCTTTTCAGCTGCAGTCATACAAGCACAGAGAAGGGAAGGACACCAACTTCTCTCAGACTTCTAGCCATGCTTCTTCTACTCTTGACTGTTATTTGGTTTTGTCCATTTGTTGGCACATATTCACTATAGCACCAGATCCAGTTCAGTAGGGCTTAGACTCAGCCGCCTAGTACCAAGGCTGAATGGATACATGGAGTTAGTACACTTCAAGGTAACAATTTTCAAACTTAATATCATGAGATTTCTGTTCACCTTGTTATTGCAAAGTCTCTCTGGACTGAGACTCCTCTCTCCAGTAGGTCAACTGCACCCTGTAATTCAGTATTCATCTGCAAGTTTGCTCTGGGGAACACATTTGCAAAATGCTAGTAGCTAAATATGACTCCATAAATCTTGATACCTTTTAGCTGAAACAAAGAACTCTATTTTCAATTGCCTCTCAAGAGAATCTCCTTTCATATACAGGCAGATCATATGCTACTTTTATTGTAATCTTCCGTCAGATGCAAATGTGTAATACTCATCTCTAACTCAGATCTGAAGTTTTTCACTCTCACCTAGAGCAGCAGTCCCAGTCCTTAAATAATGTTTTATTCAATCAGCTACAATTTATCACTCCTTCTATATCATTATATCTATATTATGATATAGATATATATACCACTGTGTGCATATATATATATAATTATATGTCTATATCATGATATAGATATAATGTCTTTTAATTAGCACTTACCTTCTTCTCCATCCTGTTCTCTAGTTGTCTGAGTTCCTGAGCTTCATCAACCTTATTTATTTATTTATTTATTTATTTATTTCCCCAGCTAAACATTCAAGGATTTATCTTTGGTTACATTCTTTGAATATACACAAAAAAATATGGAAATTCCTTCTCTTCCTTCTCTGAACTTCTGCTGTGTCTTTCCTTAGATACATGAACTGATAATATACTGCTATACTAGGCATGAGAAGGACACATAAGAGTCTTTTTGATATACTGTACTTTACATTAATGGTAACAACAGAATCATAATTAAGTGCTAGTCAGCTTTAGGCACATGAGCTGACAGACTTCTTCAGTGCTGTTTTTCAGACTTGTTCTGGGAAAAAGATATTCGAAATGTATCATTAAATGATGCAGAGGAATAATTCAAACGATATACCTGTACAGAAATTGTACCAACAAAAGTGAAACATTAAACATAAAAAATAAAATAAGAAATCTTGAAGTGAAGCTCTACCGTAGTTCACATTAGTGGGTCTGTACCTGACTAATTTGACTAATGACATTATGAGTAACAGTTGCATAAAAAGCTCATTGATGATACAGGCATATTTAAAAAATGCCTGCAGCATTTTTTCTTGCCAGTAAATATATAATGTATACTTATTTCCTACTTGCCATCTCTAAGGAATAGGTTAAGGAGTGGAGGCAAATATCTTCCATTATCTAGCCAAAAGTTGGACAGTGAGAAAAAGTCAGTTGAGAATCCTGGTGTATCTTGCAAGCCAGACAATTTTACCTAGTATTTATTTCAGTCTTTGGTTTTGAGAGATGGCAAGGGGATTTTTTTTTTTTTTTTTCAATAAACACACTGAATTCACCACGCTTGAATTTTATTTTCTGTAATCATGGTTAAACAAAACAAAACAGAAAATATTTTAAAAGCAAATCAAGTCTGGAAGAACTCATCTTCAAAGACAGTGCACATCTGTTCATTTTTTCAGTATTTATACTTCTTTGGAAATTCTGTGCTTAAAAATTCTTAATTAAATGTGACTTCTGTCATTGGTTCATTTCACAAAACCTTTCAATAAAAGGATCTTTAAAAGTGCTGCTAAACCAAATTATAAATCACTTGTGTGGAAAGGTTTACAGATACTTTGTGACATGTAAAGCCCTTAAAAGTTCTGTGTCTGCACAGTCTCTTCTGTACTACACTGTACATTTCTGTGAATTTCTTTATATACACTGTTTTATAGCAGTTGGGGATAGTATACTGGATACATATTATATACAGGATTTGTCTCTGTCTGTGTGTGTGTGTGTATGGAGGGAACTTATTTTTCTCCTCTTTTGGGGGCAGTAGAACTGATTATGACTACTGTATTATGCATTTACATTCACCATGCCTAATTTCGAACCTGTAAGACAGGGTACATTCAATATTCCTACATTATGTCCTACCTTTTTGTCCTATAAAATTTAATGAGAACTTTAAAAAATCTCCTAATGGTTAAGTACAACTGTAAGAGCCATTTAATATCTGATGGGTGAAACTGTCAGTGTTGTGAAACCAGAATACCTACTCTAAAGGCAGGGTTCTAATACCATAATAAAAACAGTATCAGTGTCAAAGTGTATTTTTCTTACTTAGTATTTCTTAGTTACTTAGTAAAACTTACTATTTCTGCTGGAACTGAAAAATAGAACTTTTTATTTTTCAGGGCTTCCAGACCATCACAGGGATTAACAGGGTATGTTTATTACAATGCCATTGAGACTGAAGACAAGAAGCAGGAAAGGAGGGATAGAGGCAATAAAGCTAAATGTTTCAAGTATAGCAATTTATTCTTGTTCATATATCATCTTCTCAAAAGTGTGCAAAAAGAACACAGAATACTATTAGAAGAGAGATTGTTAAAATAATAAAATACCTAACATTTCTTTTGAAATGCACAGAGAATCTTAAAGCCTCATGATAGCTGCAATTACAAAATTGCTTTGATAGGAAAATACGCTGCCCTTTATAGCCATTTGCAGGCATTTGCAACAAACTCTGAGAAGCCAGACTCAGTGGATCTGCATTCTGTTTTTTCGTAACAAGGATGGTTACTCCAAGCTTGACATGATCTGTGGAAAGTACAGCAATTACCGATTCATGGAGAACTACATAACTCCAATCTTGCATTATGTTAAACTGCCTTCCACAAAAAACAGTCAATTTAGAAGGAGAAACAAGACCAGCTAATGTTTTCTGTCACAATGNAGAATAGTTTACTGATACCTTTAATGGTTGACTTTGCTACTTTTTACTCCTACTTTCACTTCATTTTTCTCCTCTTCTCTTAGAAGATTACTCCTAATGGTATATTTACTATAGCTTAGTCAGTTAAGAATGTGACCCTAAATAGTTAAGAAAAGAAGAACCACCTGTCTCCTCTGACTTCAGAGCCCTTTAAAGTATTTCTGTCTTGTAGGAGTCTGTGATAATCACAATAGGGTAATCAATTCAAAAATCAAATGCTACACACTTTATTTTCACAGATATCTTCTTATTAATTTTGATTTTATTAATTCAGCTATCAGATTTTCTTCTTTTTCTCAATGTAGAATATTAAACAAGAGAAAATTTAGTAGCTTTATGGGATTACAAGATAAAACAAGGACGATTAGCAAATAACTCCTCCCTCACCCCCTCCATCACTGATTTGACCAGTGTTATCTCATAGTGTAACGTATAAATCAAGCATGGCATGACCTTCCTTGAAGTCACGGATTTATTTATGCTGTTTGGAGCAAAGTCTTTTACCCAGTCATGGTTTGGTTTCATTCTGGCACTTGTGACTGATGTGCCTAATATTTCAAGGAAGGTCATGCCAGAGAAGTAAATATCCCATTCCTGCTCAGTATACTAGGCATGCAAAAAATACTCAATACAGCACGCAGCAGGCAGAAATGCAGACAGAGCATTCTTTTTTATTATTATTTGCCCCCACACACACAATTCGCTATTAATTTTCTTTATATTTTAACACATTTTAAATGGACTTGTAAGAATTATAATCTGTAAAATCACTCTTCAGTTTTTCATAAAAAGACACAGTAAATTATCTTCTATATGAAGCTCTTCAGTGTTTGAAGTATCAGTTGTCATACAAGTGAAGAAAAAGAAACAATGTGCAGGTATGATTGCTGGAAATAATCCAGGCAGCTGTCAGCTGCTCAAGTTTCTCTCATTCTTTTTTTTTTTTAATTTACTGCTCAAGTAGATATTTCAAAAGAAATTGTAAAAAGCTTCACAATCAGCCCTACCTCAATTCCCCTTCTGTCCTACAAGATCATCAGTGCTTTTAAAGGAGAGGGAAAGAACAACTGAAATCTTGTATGTGTCAGTCCTGTTCCTTTCTCTATATTTCTAATTGATTATAAAGCAATGGAAAGTTATTTGTGATGTGAGATCTTCTTTTAGAGATGATTTTGAAAGAATCAGGAAAAGTACTACCTGGACTAGTCTTCACATTCTTTCCACAGTGTATTTCTACCATCACAGATTAACTGCAAACTAATATGTAAGTTTTATATCCCTTTTTACTTATAATGACTGAATTGGCACTGTTACATTTAAATCCTCCATTGCTTCCCCTTCCATCTGTTCCCCTCCCATCTTCCAGCCCTCTTGGCAACAGTGACATTTTCTCTCTGAGTGCCAAAATTTCAGTGGGCTAAAGCAGAAGACTTTAGAATAAAACATATGCTAAGGATCTGAAAGACTGAAGAATATCATGAAGAACAAGAGAAGAATGTAGTAAAATGTGCATTAAACTAGACTCATTCTCACTCCAATATGCTTCCTTTGCACTTCCTCTAACTTCTTCACATGTAAAATGCACTAGAACTTCTTGCATTCCTCTTTAACATGGATTCACAAACCCTCTAATAGGCAAGGCCTACTAGGTCTCCAGCAAAGACAAAAATACAAATATTACTTTTATTGTTACACTTTTAAATAAAGATTGTTAGCTGCCCTTGTATTTAGGATTGTAGCTTGCTGGGTCGTCAAATTCTCTTCCACCAAAAATTGCTTGACAGAGGTAAGATTATTACCCGCTTATTGTTACCCTCTTGGATGCAGTCCTGAGCCACATGCTGTAGGTGACCCTGCGTGTGCAGGGGATTTGGACTAGATGATCTCTGGAGGTCCCTTCCAACCTTAAGCATTCTATGATTCTATGATTCTATGATGAAGATTAGATCTGTAGCATAGGAGTTTGGTTAAATGTTGAGATGAAGAATATCCATGACTTGTGTCATTGTGCTTCCAAATTGATCTAAAAAGTAGAAACTGATAGATAAAATATGACCAGTCTGAAAAGTTGTTACTTTATAATTCAGTTCATCTCACTTAGTTCTTTTCTGTGTTTTATCCTCAGAAAAAAATGTTCAAATTTGTACATAAATTGTAGCAATAAGCTTACCATGTTCTGATTCCTGTTTTCTGGTAACTGAGATGACAAGATTTTGTGAGAGCAGGTTTTTTATGTAAAAGTTTCCTATGACACATATCATCTCTTACAAACTAATGTTTTACAAGATATTATTCCCAAATGAATTAACATTAAAATTAAATATTTAAACTTAGATCTCTGATGGCATAATCTAATATGTCTTCCATTAACTTTTAAAATTGGAGAAAGGGGGGTTATCTTATCATCCCACACTCAGTGGAACACATGTCACTGGCAAGTCTAGACCCCACGTGATCATAGAATCATAGAATCATAGAATTGTTATGGTTGGAAAAGACCTTCAAGATCATCAAGTCTAACCGTAAGCCCCTCCCCACAATGCCTGATAAACCATGTCCCTAAGTGCCTCATCTACATGTTTCTTGAACACTGCCAGGGACAGTGATTCTACCACTTCCCTGGGCAGCCTGTTCCAGTGCTTCACCACTCCTTCCGTGTAGAAATTCTTCCTAATGTCTAACCTGAACCTCCCCTGACTCAACTTGAGCCCATTTCCTCTTGTTCCATCAGTAGTTATTCTGGAGAAAAAATTGAACCCTACCTCACTACAACCTCCTTTCTGGTAGTTTTAGAGAGCGATAAGGCCTCCCCTGAGCATCTGCTCCAGTCTACATAACCACAGCTCCCTCAGCCACTCCTTTTAAGGTCTGTTCTCCAGCCCCTTCCGCAGCTTCCTTGCCCTTCTCTGGACACACTCCAGCATCTCCACGTCCTTCTTGCAGTGAGAGGCCCAAAACTGAACCCAGTATTCGAGGTTCAACTTCACCAGCGCTGATTACAGGGTGTGATCGCTTCCCTGGTCCTGCTGGCTGTTCCTGATAGCAGCCAGGATGCTGGTGGCCTTCCTGGCCACCTGTGCACACTGCTGGCTCATGTTCAGCCAGCTCTCAACCAAGACCTCCAGATCCTTTTCTATCTCACAGCCCTCCAGCCACTCTGTCCCAAGCCTGTAGTGCTGCATGGGATCATTGTGACTGAAGTTCAGGACCTAGCACTTGGCATTCTTGAACCTCATGCAGCTGGTCTCAGCCAATCGATCCAGCCTGTCCAGATTCCTCTGCAGAGCCTTCCTACCCTCAAGCAGATCTGCTTTTCCTCCCAGCTTGGTGTCGTCTGCAAGTTTGCTGAAGGTACCCTCAATCCCCTCATCCAGATCATTGATAAAGATATTAAAGAGCACTAGCCCCAACACTGACCCCTGGGGAACGCTGCTTGTGCCCAGTCACCCGCTGGATTTAGCTCCATTCACTACCATCCTCTGGGCCCAGCCATCCAGCCAATTTAGTGATGGAAGCCCTGAAAGTTCCAGGATCATCCAGGAGAATGAAAGCAAAAAGATGCTGAACCACAGATACCGCTAACTTAAAATTCCCAGCAGCTCATCAAATGTAAACAAGAATGCTTCTGAAATCCTACCAGAATGCTTCTGAAATCCTAATAAAACCCTAATAGGGTTTTATTAAAGTTTGGTCAAAACAGAATTTCTAATGAAGTCTTTGAAGTCGGACTTTGGCAAGGCAACTCTTTAAAATGACAAGTAATTTCAGGAGAAAATTGTGACCCAGCTTTGCACAGTACCAAGAGGGCATGCCATTCCGTCTCCTGCTGGAAGCTAGCATCCTCATGGTTCCATAAGGTTTCAGGCTCAAAGTATGTGATCCAAAGGAATGAGTCCACAGCCCTTTTAAATGAGGGTATTGTTAGGCTGGAAGATGAAACTGCTGCAGTAGAGAAAGAGATTAACTTAAACTGACATTCCCAAGGTTGAAATCATCTGTCACTGAAAAGATTGCTGAAGACAAGGGCATCTTAGGACCTGTATAACAAGATTCCTTCTTAGGAGATTTGTAACAATGTAGAGACTCTCCAAAGAATATGAATCATATACCTCTGTGCCATTGCGTTAATGAGAATGATTTGAAAGATAACAATAAATGAGAACTCACAGAAAATTCAAATACATTATTACAAACCTCGTAAACATACCCTGCTATAAACAAGCTATGCTATTCATGTATTTGTCAACTTACGACTTCCTAGTTCATGAAAGATATGAAGTTGCATTCTGCTTAATTCCCTGGAATCTCCAGATGCTATCGACCCTCCTTTCCTCAGTGTCCAAAGCAATAAAAAGGTTAAAGGAGGTATCTAATATATCTATGAGGGTTTTTTTTTTTTTTTTTTTTTTTTTTTTTTGCAACATGACTATTTTAATGAATAAAAATATAATTATTTAATTTGCATGAGATTCAGGAGTAAAAATCAATCTTAAAGCAAAGACTGCATGTATTTTTATTTCAAATTAAATGCTAAAAGCAGAGCCAATGATTTATATTCAACACTTGAACAGCTTTTTCCTATTGTCACATTGTCTGCACCAGTTCCTTATCATAAGATCAATCAATTGCAGAAGTTTGAGATCATAACGAGACTGAAAATACTGTAAATCAAAACCAAACATGGTCCTCATATATCCTAAGATTTCATACTCCTAGTGCTTCTATTCAGCAGAGTGTAGCTGCTGTAATTTAACTTTATTATTAATAATAATACTACCATATCTATTTTGCATGCTTTACAATACCCAAATTAATTTTATTACAACACTTTACAAACCAAGAACATTTAATGCTTAGTATGACATTTATTTAAAGCATTTCATTTTTGCCAGAATTACCTGAAACACAATTTGCATATTGATGAAGTTTTGTAAAAGGAACAAAATGCCCTGGATTTCTACAAATGCAACTTGCTTAATGCATTTGTGTTTACAAAGGAAGAAAAATTATAGTTCGTAAGCATACTGAATGCACGAGACATGTAAGGTCAAAATAAGCACCTTAATCTCCTTGTTTCCAAGCAGACAATAGCAGCAGCTTGCTTGCTGCAGCTTGCTTGGTGAATCACATAGTTAAGACTTTTTTTTTTTTTTTTTTTTTTTTTTTCCAATGGAAACTGGCAGTCACCAGAACTCAAGAATTCATTCCAGATTCATGAGGTTTTGCTAGGTGATACAGTACAATAGGATGAAACCCAACTCAAAAGCATGGTTAAGATAAAATTAGGCCTGAACCGTATCTGCACATCTCTAATTTACTGATTCTGGTATGCCAGTGGAAAGCAAGGAAGCACAAATAATTGTCACGGGGGAAGGATACTTGAAAGCACTGGATAATATCTGTCCAGCCTTGTTTGTTTAGGCTTGCTGGGAAAGAAACCAGAAAGCGCAGATGAAGCTTTAACGACTTTACATCCCTTACATCCACATTTGCTATGGGAAACCAGTTGATGATAATACTTCAGGTAACTACAAACTTTAGATTTATGGAAAGTCAAAGAGCTAAGAATGGGTCTTTATGATAAGACCCAAGCTTATTATGATACTAGTCACAGCTGGTCTGGAGAGGAGGGGCTTCAATCAGTGTCAATGTGTCTTTACATGGTGCGTGTGCGTATTTTTGTGTGTGCATGTTTCTCACACAATAGAAATCACTACCCACTTTCTAAACCTAACCCATTTAGTACATAAATTTTATGTTTTAATTCATAGTGTGGCTTTATTCTTGCAGCTTACCCACTCCAAATTCTGTGGTAGAAAACTGGAAAAATAACATTGCACCTAAAGAGCAACTGAAAGACCCAAGGCGAGACATCTGCATTCTCCACCTACAGCCTCCACTACAATTGATATTTCTCTTAAGCAATTCATTGTTTCAAGTGCTGATCAGAAGGCTGCTAGAGTTAAAAGAAGTAGGCACAAACAATGCAACTGAATACGTGATCCTGAGATTTCCATTAGGCTGATTTTCTATTTCTCTCTCTTTTATTTACTCAATTTTCATGAGTCAGAATGCGTAACCATGTTCTAGATATAACTGACTAGCAGCCTCATGGTTTGAAAACTGGAAGGATATAAATCAACCCAGACAGTTTTATTTTTCCCAACGGAGTGCCTAACACACAAGGCTAGCCTGGAATCCTTTAGAGAGTAGGCAGTCACAAATACAAAGTTCACAGATCCAGATGGAAAATGAGAAATGAAACAATCCTTTGTGGTGAATAACTATCCTTGAGATGCAGATCTCTTGACTATGTGATTCTTGTTTCATTAATTTTAATAGAGCATGGACAGGAGAGTATTCAGAAAAAATACATAAACATCACTGAGAACAAGGATAGGTTTTTTGTTTCCCTTTTTTCCATGACAAGTATTTACACCCATAGTTCCAGATGGAACCATGAAGCCAAAACGAGCCAATAAAGAGGACAGTTTGTGACTGCAACCAGTCTTAACAATTTATCCCCAAGACTAAAAAGTCACTACTTCCTGAAACATATCACTCTCAGTGAAATAAACTCCCTGATTCCCTTGTTGTAAGTCATCTATAAGTTATTTATTCATGAATATTTCTTGAATCATTCCAATCTCTAAAGAAGTGTTGTAATTTTTCTTTCAGGAAGATTTACATAACAGGTTAGGTGTTGCTTTTATATCTCCTTCTGCAAAAATATGCAAGAATGGAAAGTATAGAAGGACAATCTGCTCAAAGTTACAACATGAGATATTCCTGTACCTAGTAAGTTCATGTCTCAAGATTGCATTAGCTGTATAAGCATTAAACCTGGAATAGCTTTCCTGGTGATTTGCATAAACATCACACTTCTTCCCAGGATTTGACATCAGGAAGACTGTGCTATAAAGATGCCATAGGGTTGACTCCATTTTTGGAGATCTGAATGACTCTAGCTGTTGAAAGTTGTTCTAAACTGTATGTTGATTTAACTAAGCCAGGATGACATTTTATTAATCAAATCTAAAAACATATACAATACTCATAACTCTGCTACATAAAGTTGAAATCATTTGTAAATAATATCTGCACAAACTGTATTTGCAAAAGGATCAGTAAATACCTGTGCTAATTTACTATTTTAATTATTTAAAAAAAAAAAAACACTTAGATTTAGCTTTGCTGTCCACAACATAACCAGAACACAATCCTGGCAGTATATTAACATACATAAACACATGTTCTTTGACAAATAAGATCATGAATATACAAAATAGGGAAAACTGGAGAAAAAAAAAGTTTTAAAAAAAAAGGTATTTTATTAACATAGCTTGTACTGCCTAAGCCGTGAACAAAACAATAGTCTTGTATTGGGACATTGTAAAACAAGCTGATAGTGCTAGTGCACCCATTTTTCTCTTTCATTTTTCTCTTCCTGCATACATTTACACTGTTAAGATAGACATGAACTCATTTATTCTAATTTGAATTAGATGTCCCTGAATGACTGCCATTCTTAATGAGATGGTTTGTAGTACAGGGTTTTCAGTGCACCACAGCAGCAGGAGGTCATGGTATCCAGAACCAGATGGAGATATCTAACCTTTTACTTCCTTGATTTGTAATAGGACATGATTTTAGAAACATTATTTTAAACTTTAACAGCTAAGTGTTGAAATGGTAAACCAAAGACTTGAATGCTAGGCCTGCTGAACACCTGCGTTCTGCTATTTTGTGCATGATTAGCAGGATGAGGATCTCCCACTACTTTGACCCAAGATTTTACTGTTCCTAGACTATCTTTCAAGACTCCTGCTTCACTGAATGAACACTATTTTATGGTTTCTGAGAGCATCATTTGTCAACCAAAAGTCTCACATATTGCTTTTCTTCCTATGTGACAGAATCCATAACTGCTACTGTTTTTCTGTTACTGAGACCACATGATGGGGGTCCTAGGATTCCTATTGGTGAGGGATATAACTGACAGCTGAGATAACACACCTTCAATTTCTGTGAAGGCTGCGTGAGACTACACCAGCTGCCACTAGTCAAAGAACATCATGTGTGATTGAGGCACACACATCGTGGTCACAGCTTATGGTCATATAATCTAAAATAATATAGAAGAGTTGAATCAAGGTTGCATGGGGGAAAAAATCAGTTTATATCACATACTATTACATGATATTTCTTTCATGTCTTCTGCAATAGCTACATGGTTAACTGCATTACTAGGTTTTAATTTCACTTTTTAAATATTTTTATAAACACATTTATGTATACATTTACACACTTATTTATGTATACATTTATACATAAAATATTAAGTACATCATGCCAAGCAACTAAATAAATGTTTTAAAGTAATATAAGCAACATGTAGAATTAACAAGATAGATAACCATATTATCTAATATGAATTAGAAAATGGAATTAACTCACAATTGGTTTCTGATTAAGAACTCTGCAGATCTCTAAAGTAAAGGTCTCATCAGGTCATTTAATCTCTTACACTCTCAGTAGAAAATTACCCTTGTATATCAGCTAATTTTTGAAAGTAAAATTGAAGTATTATGAAGGAAATAATATATATATATATATATATTAGATGGTAAGAAGAAAGAAATTACTTAATTAGAGTTAGAATAACACTAATAATAATGGTAATGATGTATAAACTGTCAGTTCATCTTACAATAAAAAATATACCATGTGCAAATATTTTTGAAAAATAGATGGTAGTATATACTGATTCTGATTCAAGGTGATACAGATTATCTCAAGAGACAGAATATTTTGGTCATGAGGTAAGAATGTGAACCACTTTTTTGTCTGCTTCATCATCATCCTTCATCACTTAGTACAGTCATTTGAAAAGTGGCCGTGAGACTATTGCTGTAGAATTTAGCAAATCTGATGCCAGTTCATTCTGTTCTTAGAAAACTACATAACTGCAGAATGACATACTTAAAAAAAAAAAAAAAAAATCACTACATACAGAGGATCTTCAGTGTGAGGGAGTTCTGCAGTCCTTTGCTGTACATTTGTATTGTACACTCTCTAAAAGTTTTCTTTTCAGACTTCCAAGAATTAAGCTAGTTCTCAGACATATTAGCACAATGTCTCTCTCAATCCGTAACATCACTATCTTGCTATCTCACTAAATAAATAAATAGCAGGTTAATGGTCAGGTACAGTAAGTGCCCTTACTACTAATACCACTTGTCAAATCAGCACATAGATAGTGACAGTACTGCACTGAGTTTCTACATGCAACAAGCCATCCATTTTCTGCTACATCACAACACCAGATACCGTCTGTATTTTTGATTGTGTTGCTTGAACTGTAAGAATATCCACCTAAAAACCTTAACTTTAACTGTTCCTTATTAATTTATTTATTCATTTTTTTGTTGTATTTAGGATTTTTAACTGGATAATTTTTTTCTTCGGGGCTAATGAAGGAAAGAAATGTGTCCTGCTTACTGTCTCCTTTCATAAGCTCAGAAGACAACTATATGACATCTGTACACTGTTGAGGGCCTTGTATGTTAATCACTGCTTCTTTACAGTACCTTTCTTATTCCTCAGGTCAATTTCCTGATGGAAGGATAAATTAAAAGACTGATTTAGGGTGATTTTAAGTTCTTAGTAAGAGTAAAATGAATTTCAGAAGCTTTCAGTCATTTTCAGTTCTTGGTCTGATTTATACTATATTGTGTAGCCCTCTCCACACTGTTTTCAAGTTACCTCAGCTGACAACCATAATGTATGCATCTTTCTTCTACATAAAAA
>WBNA01000594.1:60498-73175 GCA_013398345.1 Nothocercus nigrocapillus
AGGAAAGAAGTTTTTCCTCACATGGAGGTGGAACTTCCTGTGTTTCAGTTTGTACCCATTATCCCTTGTCCTGTCACTGGCTACGACAGAGAAAAGTTTGGCCCTTCCCTACATTCACCCCTCAGGTACTTGTACATGTTGATCGGATGCCCTCTCAATCTTATGTTCTCTAGGCTAAACAGGCCCACCTCACTTGGTCTTTCCTCACAAGGTAGATGCTCCAGTCCCTTAATCATCTTTGTTGCTCTACGCCGGACCCTCTCGAGGACTTCCACATCCCTCTTGTACTGGGGAGCCCAGAACTCCACACAATATTCCAGGTACAGCCTCACCACAGCTGAGTAGAGGGGCAGGATCACCTCCCTGTTTCTGTCCCTGTTTCTGAAATCATTTCCTTTTTTCTTCCACCCTACCTCCTTGAATACAATACATTTTTAGAACCCCCAAAAGAATAGTGAGGATTTTGGAACAAATATTATTTCACACCATGTCACTAATTAAGGACAGCAGTCATTATACAGCCTTTGTAAATGTCTTTATGACTGGTAAGCAGAAACAGCCTTGCATCCATTTGGGAAATCTGTCACCTTGCAATTTTCAGACACACTAATAAAAATGTGCCTGCTTAGGCAATGAGCAACAGAGGAGTTCAGATTGACAAGGAAGGAATATCTGAACAGCAAAAACTCAATAGACTGGAAAACTGCAATGACATATTTCTCTAGCAGATGTACAATGCCTCCCATTTTAAGATTTCTGTGAAACTCTGCAAGCTCAATGATATATCAATAAATATATTTTATGACTGTCAACTGAATGCCTTAAATTTTTTAGAACAAGACTTCAGTTCTTTTTCTTACTTTTTTTTCTCAGAAGTAAGTCTCAACATAAGGAAGGAGGGAGTGGGAATCACAGAAGTATTTTCCCTCAAGCAAACATCTTGTCCTTTTATGATAAAAAAAAAAAAAAGAGAGAGAGAAATTCTGAACCATAGAAAGAAAATTGACCACCAAAGTATTTTTGTATTTCCTTAGAATAATAATAATAATAATAATAATAATTAATAATATTTTGCATGTTACAATGGGGAGAAGTAATGTTCATTGATTTTTTGGTTAAACTATGTGTATTCAGATCAGTTTTGATAAATAGCACACTCATTTACATATGTTCTAAGTGTCAGTCTGCTTACTTCCGATGAGATCTGAAATGCTGAGATTATCAATAGTATTCAGCTAGCAATCTGTAATTTTGGTATATCAATCTCTAAGTATCAATGTCTCAGGACATCTTTCATGTCTTTTAAAACCATAAATAACTGAAGGACTATGCTGAACTTACCTTTGAAATATTTGATTAATGATTTTGTTCTTATTTGCCACCTGAAGTAGAGTGAAAACATTAAAAAGATATGCTAAAATTTTATGTTAAGATTCTAATTTTTTGCATTAGTAAGGAATGCTAGCTTCTCAGAGATTTTTCATTCCTGTTTGGTGGCTCCAATAACTGCAGAAAAGAAACAAGACTCTTTTTACTTACTGAGTAGGATTGCAATCCTATATTCTGACAACAGGGTCAGTCAGGAAACTCAGGACTCCATTTTCACAGAAATGTAAAGGAAATTGTTGCTACCCATTTCTCACCCAGAGCAAGACCCAATTGTTTTAATGTAATTGCTACAGATTTTTTTTAAGGTTGTATGTTTCTTTCTTTATGTTGAATAAATAGTATCTTAATGTAATCAAGTAGGAATTTGATTTGAAATATTAACATTGAAGACTCTTAGCCATGAAGACATAAGAGAAGCTCTATAAAGGCAGAAAGGAAAAACATTAGTTCAGGAAGCCAAAGTCATTAAAAAGCTCCCTAGGTAGCAAAGATGACAAATTGAGTAATATGCAGTAATTAATCACTTATAGTTTAAAGTACAGGGTCACTGGATCATCATACTATTTCTCAGCATCTTTTACCCTCTGTGCAATTAAAGCACTATTATACTTTAACCATGAAGTATGATGTAACCTAATAGGACTCAATATGAAAGCTGCTGATCATCTACTAAAAGCACACTGGATGTGCTCTTTTCTTCCTGGCTTCTTTCTCATGACATTTCTTATATCAAACTGAAAGACATGCTTCAGGCGCTGTGTCCAATATGAAACTACTATAGGCCCATAACACACACATACCTTTACCTTTACCTAGATGTAGATACTCCAATTCTTAGGCTCTTACACTACCTAATTAGCATTCTTTATATTATTTAATAAATAATCTCACTTTGCTTAAAAGGAGTACTGCTGGCAACAGTAGGAGTTTGCTAGAACAGACTTAGACTACAGTCCTCAAGATATGTCCCAGGATAGGTATAACACGTAAAAGTAAGCTTTGATTTAACATTGGGATTACTTTTTGACATTTTATGATGTGTTTTGTGCCACTGCTGCCAAAACTATTTCACAAAAGACATGTATTTTCTGTTGTACTGGATAAATCATTATTAGAAAAGTATGGATTTTTTTCCATAGCATGCAAGTGAAAATAACAATATTAAGATAAACACACTGTAGGTCAGTAAGAGCGGTGATATCCTGTCAGGCTTGGTGCAGCTATTGTGTTGACTAATAAGTATCTGCCTACAGTTATTCAGTCCTGAACATAAGAATTCTTGTTGCTGCTACTGCTGCCCTTGCTCTAAAACTCTCCAAGGAGGGAAATATTTGTTGTCCTCATGGCAACTAACACAATTATGTATGATTCCTAGAAAAGGTCACAGAAATATTTTTTTTTTTTTCCTCTTTCTTCATCTCTGTCTTTCTTCTCTAACAAATAACCGGGGAGACCATTGCCAAAATGTCCAAAATTGGAAAGCAGATTTATTTTTGTGTAGATCCAGGGGGATTTTGGCTGCAGGCAACCAAAGTCAGAACCAGAACAAAAATACAGTCACTTAAAACAATAGTATGAGTCATAATATGTACCGTTTGACACAACTGTGTTTGCCTGGCAAAGATGTTCACTAATTAATATGAGATAATAAAAGTGAACTATTTGGTTCTACGATATTCTGGACTAGTGAGCTTTTCTTTCAGACCACATTTTACTGCAAGCTTATCGATCCCCACTGATACCAATGGCATATCATAGGTCATTTCTATCAATTTACATTTGGAATTATCATATAATCATAAAAAGTCAGGAAAATGCCTAAAAGAATCACAGAATCACAGAATGGCTGAGGTGGGAAGGGACCTCTGGAGATCATCTAGTCCAATCCCTCTGCTCAAGCATCGACACCTAGCGCCTGTGGTACAGGGTCTCATCCAGGCGAGTTTTGAGTATCTCCAGAGAAGGAGACTCCACAGCCTCTCTGGGCAGCCTGTGCCAGGGCAACGTCAGGAAAAAAAAAAAAAAAAAATTCAATTGGAACTGTTATTCAGATATCCTAATGGCAGTTGCATATACATTATGAAGTTAAAACCTTTATTAGCAACTGCAGTGTATTAAGTGCACTCCTGGAGCAATGCTCCAGTGCTCCTTTTATGAGTCTATGAACTTTGAGAACAATCTGTGATGCAACTCAAAGCATCTCAAGTGGGAACAACAGTGACATTTACTTAAAAATGGGGATCCTGATCCCAAACCAAACACTGATGTGGACAAATCAATTTAAATTGAACAAAATTCTAACACCACAGAGTCTTCTAGTGATTTTAGAAAGCTATGCTCTTCACTTGAGAGAACTCAGTCAGTTCACAACCTCTGAAGCACACAACTTTGTCCATTCAAGGTAATTAAATGGAATGACTTTTACAGGAAACAGCTCATTATTATGTAAGTAATATCTTTTTAATCATTTACATCCATCTTTTGTGGAAACAAAGTGAAGCAAAACTACATGATAAAATGGAAACATTGTGCTGGAATTTGTTGTAGCCATATCTGTTGTCAGCTTGAGTGCAGACTGCAGTCTAGGCTATCTACTTAGGATAAAAGGTACGAAATTGACATAATAAGAAGAAAAGGAAAGAAGGCAGTGATGGCACACAGGCATACAGCTTTAACCCCAATCAAGTCCATATTCATTGCTTCTACAGCAAATATTTTAAAGACACAAGCTACAAATAAGGCAGAAATATTATCAGTCACTAAGCAGTACCCTAAGGAAATGTCAAAGCTGAAAAAGAGCTTTGCAGTGTTCTGGAACAACTACTACACTTCAATAGAGTAGTTAAAGTAGCCCCTTAACTTTTTCCTGGAGTTGACATATCTGACTCTGTGCACATTTTAATGTCATGTTCTCAGTCTCAGTACAATTATTTTGTGTCTACCCTGACTGCAGCAAAGTCAGAAAATCCGACACTGGCAAAATAAATAAAAAAAAAAAAAGGTAGTACCAAAACTTTTGCATTTCATAACACAAAACTAATTCAGTTTCAAATTGAATCCCAATATTACTCTTGAATCTTCAATTTCTTTCATCTCTTTTGCAAGCACCTTCAGACTTATCAAAATAAAATTTTGAAATAATCCTACAATAATTTAAAAGGCAGTTACTATATAAGTTTCTTAAATACTTCTCTGATAAATAAACTGGGTATTTCTCTACTTGTTCTACTTTCTTTTTTCTTTACTTTTTTCCCTTTTCTTTTTTCCCTTTTCTTTCTTTTTTCTTTACTTTATGTTTCTTTCTTTGTTTATTGTTTCTCTGCTTTCTCTATTTGTTTGGTAGAATCACCTGATGATTAGATTTGTCCAATGAGGACAATCAGCTGAAGGCATATATAATAATTCCTGAATGAAATTTTTGGTCACATGATTTTTTTTTTTTTTCTCGTATGATTTCTGTGTATCAATATCACATTCCTCAAATGTTTGCCCAGCACTGCATTATAGATGTTGAAAGTAACAGTTATTTGGCAGAAAAAAATATATATATTAAATAAGGTATAAATAAGGGTGTAGTTGAAAATACCACTAACAACATTCAGACTTGAAATAACTATTAATTAGATATAGTTAGAACTAGTATTTAAATTGATATGATCAAACTGATAGTTAGTGCTACTGTATTGAATTCTTTTGGCTTCTAAAAAGTTTTTGCAACAATGCTGTCTGTTGAATACATTTCCTTTCACAGTATTCCTCAAAACTTACAGCTGAAAATAAGTTTTAAAAAATATCAATGAAGTTATACCCATGCCAGCTGAAAGATAATCTTCACAAATGTTTAGATATCCAAAGTAAATTGAGATACGGACTAATCATTAAAACTGTTACAAATAAAAAATAAAAAACTGCATTTAATACATATTCATAGCCATAGACTGAGACAGCTTTTAAATTTTTTCTTCCTTTTTGATGGGAAGAGAGAGGCAAGATATGAACCGCTTGTCAAAGTCTTCCCAATAATTTATTTGAAGCAGATATAGTACAATAATGCTATCCAAAAGGCAAGTTGTCCTATCAGGACTTTGCACTGGAGTAGCTCTGTTGATTTCAGTGGAATTATACTACATTAACAAAGGCTGAAGAAGAGTCTAGCCCATTGATTTTAATAGAGTTTACACAGCCAAGCCACCATACATTATTTTTAAACTTATTATTGTGTTAACAAAATAAAAAAGCAGACATTAAAAAAAAAAAAACATAAAACAGACTTGCATTTCCTAGTCTATCTTATGCATGATATAAAGTATGTATATAGTTTCTGAAAATTCATGTGAAATACTATTTTACCTGACACTGTAAAATATTATTTCAAATGAGAAAAATTTCTTTATGAAGATTTATTAATAACTATTTGATCTTCTAAGTTATTTTGACAAGTTAATGAGAAGATAACAATACAAAAAAAATGCCTAACTTCAATGTAATTTAAAGTCTTTCATGCTGATTATCACTGTGAATAAAATTTTGTTGTTGTTGTTTGTTTGTTTTTGTACTGAAAATCAGATCATGGACACCTTTATTACTCAGAAGATGAAAAAAAAGTCTTACTTTTAGACATAGCCAGACTAGGTGCATTCAACTCATTGTTTATCAAACATGGACTATGTGTTTATTCCAAATTTACCTTCTTCTGGAATTAGTTTTCTACTACAAATTATTTCTGTTGAATAAGAATGTAGGCAATAAAAAATAGCTTAGTTGCAACCTTGCTTCCCTGCACATTTTAAATATTAAAGAACTTTCTGTCTATATGGTATATCAATAATAATAATAAATGTCCCAATATTCTTCTATTGCTGAGCAACAGTCATCTTCTTTGTGGGCCTAAAACTATCACTGTATGAGAATAACTTCAGTATTATGACTCTAATCCCAGTAATGACTATTATTTATTATCTTACAAAATTAGTTATGCATTGAAATGATTTTACAACCACCAAACCTGAATCAGTTTGTATTATCTCAGATTCACTGCAGTATAAAACAATAAAGAATAATAGCCTGTTAATCATTACTGAGACAATGACATTTCAAAGAGGTGTCATCCTTGCATACAGAATATGCAAAGCTGTCAGATAAAACAATTAAATTCTAAATTTCTCTTGTCTGCAATACTTTACCTTTAGAAAAATATATTATTTTCTCTTTGAAAATAGAAATGAGAAAGCCCAAATTTACTTTAACAATCCTGTATTTATCAAAGTAGATTTCATCTTTCAAAAGAATATGAATCCTCAAAGAGCTGCTCAGTATTGCCTTTTAGGAATTCAGCTGTTCAACTTATTTGACTACAGGAAGAAACGGAGGCACTCTGAAACTGTATTTCCGGATTTTGCAAACCTTGAGTCTTACCTGTGTCCAAAGCCATTGTAACTTCAGCCAGTGCTTTTTCTCTTGAGCCATACAGAAAAACAAAATCCCTTCCCATCCCTTTAAAAGCCCTACTTTTTAAAACTTCAGCTGACCTAAAGTTGCAGACCTGTCCATTGCATTTCCATGCATTCAATAACTCAGTGTTCAAAATGAGTGTTAGAGACTTTGGTTAAGATTCTTCCCTACCTGAATCTTTCCATATTTGCTATGCTATAAGAGATCTATCTCATTTTTCTACTATTCAAGATATACCCTTAAAAGTTCCTTTTCAGCTAACAGAGATAAATTCTAATTAAACCTCCAGATTTTTATTCTTTGATAACAAGCTGTAATTTCCACCCTACCTACTTATTATATATTATTCTAAGTTAACACATTTATCTAAACCATTAAACAATGTTTTAAAAAAGGGATTCATCAGGTTCACAATTATAATTAAGCATTATTTCACTAAAAGGTATTAGTGATTTATAGGACTAGCATAAAAATGAAAGAAGAAGAAATGTTAAAAATTAAAGATTTATTTAACATATTTAAAAGAAATTATCTTTACCAGAAATAAGGACCAGAGTGGAAGCACACACTCTTAATGGGCAATACAAAACTTTTTGTGGATTTGTTTTGTTTAGTTATATTTATTTTAATTTTTCCATTTTCTGTTTTCTGAAATCACAGGGAAACTTCATTACTTGTATTTGCTGTTATTCACTGTTCTTTGCTTTCTTCCCACCATGAAGTTACTAAATGACTAATGCCTTTTTGTTTCTTTGTTTTTTTTGGGATATATTTTGTAAGGATGGCAGAGAAAATACCTTTTTTACTTTAAGTATATTTAGAAAAGCATAAAAAGTGATTATGCAAATATGCATGCAAATATGGTCAGATACTGCAAAGTCTTATTCAGTTATGCAAACTTCATTTTTGTAAGTAGTTCATAGACTACTTCTGTGAATGAAGGCATGAACTTATGGATGCAGTAATTAGAGCAGTAATATATCATTGGCCTTAAATGTCTTTTTACAGTAAAATTACTAGTATTATGTAGTGAGATTTTATTAGCTACATGGCAAATAAAAGGCAAAAATTTGTATACTTAGTAGCATTTCTACTAACTTGGGCCAATTGCTAAACAGAATACCAGATAAACTGTAAAGAGTCTTCGTTTGAAATAGACTTACACATTTATTATTATGGTTCAATTACTGTGCTTTACTGAAGAGAAATGAATCAACATATTTATTTAATAAATGGAATGAACCTTCCACTGCAACCTGGTAGCAATAATTTGGGAAATTTATATGCTTCTGTCACAAGATACCAATTCAAGAAAATGAATAGACCATCCACTTCTAGCTGGATTATATACAACTGTTAGAAGCTGGCACTGTTTCAGCGAACAAGCAGCATTGCATTGATTGCCTTTGACAGGTGTGGCTTGTGGCTGAAATAGGAATATTAACTAAAGGATTCAATAAGGAACTTTTTGTATTATATAATGTGAATGGTCTTATTTGTCCTTTGTATTCATTCTGTTAGCTTTTTCTAGAAAAGAGTGCATTGTATCAAGTGGCATATTATTAACTCAAACTTTTTCTTATAAAATAAATATCTCTTTCTTCACCTCTCTAATGATTATTGCCAGAATTGTATTTTCTGGTATATACTTTCATACTGTGCACTTGTAAACATTTTCTTCTATTTTCATATTGCATACTTATACGTAAACACACAATTGCTACACTTTATTTTCAATTTACTATTGAATTTCTTCATGGTGGCAAATATAGATATATAATGCAAGATTTGTGTTTGCATTTCTTTTAGGAGTTCGTTCTCTCAAAAGAAACAAAAGATTTTTTTTTTTTTTTTGGTCATGCATGAGACAGAAATGATAGAGAAGTAGCATCAGGATTAGAAAAATGTGAATATTAGGAATAGCAGAAGTAGATTGTTACTGTTCCCAGAACCCTTCTCACTGGTCCAGAAGGTTATCTGTTTAAAATCTTTAATATTTTTACAAAAAGCATCCAAGAAAAATAGTTATACAATTTTGACCAATACTATAATTTTTGTGAAATTGTCATTTGATGAGCAAGAATCAAGAACCTATATGGATCAGGATCAAAAAACTACATAGCAGTAAAGCACTAGAGCATTCTAATCCCATATTATAGAGAAATTGCTCTGTAGAGTGTCTTTCATTTATTGTTGGTATCCCTTTTCATAGCAACTAAAGTAATCAAGCTCTGCTGTAGTCCACTCTTCCTCTTCAAACCTGATCATGGTTTGTAGAATATTTCATTTAAGAGATCTTCCCAAAAGGCACAAGGTATAAATTTCTGTCACCTTGTTTTTGCCTGTTTGACATAGTCTTCAAATGTGATTTTAACAGGTTTTATACTGTGTCCCAATATGCCCTCGTGTCACTTCACAATGTAGAACATGTAAATGTTCATGTCATCAAAACGCTATTCCTGTGAGTTCCTGTCCTTACCATATTTACAGTATCATCTTACTGTGTGCTGTTTCTGGCTGCTGAAGGCTGCTACAACCTAAGAGTTTAACTCTTAAAGGTATTTAGGGGTATCCTAAAGTTTCAGTAAACCCTAACAGTAGCCAGACAAAATCTCAACCAACTTGGTCAACATCTAAGCCCAAATGCATGCCTTTCCTGTTCACAGGAAACCATCCTCAGCACACCGTCTTCTAGCTTAGGTAAAGGGCTAGCCCCAAAATATCTGTCTTTGAAACATAGATTACTTCCCATTTCATTACTACAAATCCTATTACTTTTTCATACTTTGTCTTTGAAGCAATCTAAGAGGTGAACATAATACAATTATCATATCCTTTTTAGATTCCATGAGAGACTTTGAGAAGAAAATAAATACAATTTCATATTTTACATATGTTCAGTGCACTAATCAGTTAGGGAATCTAATTCCATGTTATCCATAAAATGAAAAAAGTTAGAAATACAAACATTGAAGATTTTGACTTTGTCTGCTTGTGTTTTGATGCTTGTTTTCTATTAGGAAAAAGAACTGTTCAAGCTCATTAAAGCTTAATAAATGAAGCATGATATCACCTTAGTATTAATTTCCAAAATTATTTTGCTGTCCTATAGTCACTTGACACCCATCTTTGTTTGACTATATCAGAAATCCTCTCACAAAATAGTTTCATTTTAGGCATCAGCATGTGTAGATCACTGTAGACAATTTGAAGATAGCAATTTTTTACTTTTAACAATGCAGATTAATACAAGCAGAGAAAATTATCTTTGTGTCAAAGAAGGTTATTTACGATTTACTCATACAGCTATACTGATCTTCATGATAGAGAAAATAGGGTTGTTGATAGGACTGCTTTGATCTCTAGGTATAGCCAGTGGATGATATGGATGACTGAGATCTTAAAAATGTACTGTCTTGTTATATATTCTAATTCTATCTGCCTCTAAGATTCACTTAAAATAGCAGCATCAGCTGATAAAATAGAATGGACATCTATGGGAAAGCCAGAGTTCTTTTGCACAGAGTTCTTTTCTATTGCACTTTCCAACTCAGTGTCATTTTCCTTGGTCAAAGAATGTGTGGAGATACTAAGTTCCTGTAGGTTTCTGCTGCTTAATGAAGCAAAAATTGGATATAAGACAACTGAAAAAAATCAGATGAGTTATCATGCAGAAAGCTAAAGTTAACTTGGGGGAGAAAAAATGGCTGTAGAAAGTTTAAATGATTTTGTCATCACTCTCCACAGGTAAAAGAAAAAAGTATGAAACTATAAATATCATAAAAGAGGTGAATTTTTTGCCATAAAGCTGTAAAGCTGTTAAAAATTATAAAATGCAACTGTAACTACTAAGACATGTAAATATGTATCTATATCAAATTGCCAAATTAGATCTGTATTCATATGATAGGATACAGATGTTTGAACAGGACAACTGCTGATTAAAATTATTAAAGGTTGAAAAAATACTACATATAAAGAAAATTTCAAAACTACATGAAGGAGAGAAAAGCATTAGGCTAGTATTTCCAGCTATTAACAGTAAATTGATCTAACCATCCAAACCATGAAAGAGAAATTTTATTTGACAGACTCTTCTGGGTGCCCTAGAAGACAGTTTGCGACACTAACAAACTTCACTGAGGAGCTTTCAAATAAAAAGATTCAGCAAGGGAGCAAAGGATTCTGTAATGACGTTAGAATCTCTTAAACAAAACTATTGTCTTCAAAGAATTCCTGATCATGAAAAGCAACACAAGAACATAGCCTCAGAAATTTTTTTTCACTGTAATCTGATGGAAAAAAATGAGTGGTTCAGCATAGTAGTTGAGTAGTCTGCAACTGCAGTGGTGGCATGTGCTCAAAAAGCCCTTCTCCCAGGAGGGGAGCCTAGGGTTTACTCTGTTCTTTTTTCCCCCCCTTTTTCCAAATTCAAGAAAAAATTTCTTGACAGTGAGGGTGAGAGAGCACTGGAAAAGGCTGCCCAGGCAGGTTGTGGTGTCTCCTTCTCTGGAGATCTTCAAAACCCATTTGGACGCAGTCCTGTGCCACATGTTCCAGGAGACCCTGCATGTGCAGGGGGGGTTGGACTAGATGATCTCTAGAGGTCCCTTCCAACCTTAAGCAATCTATGATTCTATGATTCTACTCCTTATGAGATTCAGCATCTTTACCTTGAATTAAATTTAGTTTCTTTGTGTTCACACCATTCTTACGTTTTAAAGATATTCAGGAGCCAAACATTATTTCAGATCATTATTTCTGCATTTTGTGTTGGAATTTTTTTAAGTGGTCATCAGAATGGGAACTTCCAACTTAATTTCCTTCTTTTTTTTTTTAAAAAAAAATAAAGAATTTATTTCATATGCATCAAAATCACTCTTTGCATTAGGGTAGCAATCTCAGAATCACTTCAGCAACATGTAGCTGCTCCAAATTAAAAAAGGAATACAGGGACAGATAGTGTAAGTGCTCTGTTTCATCTGTCAGTTAAGAGGAAAACTTAGCTAAGGTGGCAGAACAAAACAAGGCTTATATGCAGGTGCATTTTAAAGTCACATTGCCTTTCAGTAGAAGGATTTTAATATTCTGTGTCGGATACAAAGCACCTTCCTATAAGAGGCTGGTCAGAGGTCCTCCGAAATAGAAACAGGCTGCTGCCCCACGATGGATGTATACAATAAGATTAGTAATGATAGGAGGTGTTATCTGAACTCCTGTGTAAGATTCAAAGATTAATTATCTATTTCCTCAGAATCTAAAGGCAAGATGCCTACCATGCAAAGTGACACATCAGAAAACAGAAAGAGATTAATTAATCTATAAATCCAAGGTATTACAGCGGCTCATTCATTGGTAGGGTTGAATGGAAATCTGAGAGTTCCCCATTTAAATTTCACATTGTACAATACTGTAAGATAGTAACTTCATAAGAAAAATAAAAGCAATAATTCACTTGAGAGATTGTACTTGTATTATAAACAGCAGGAAAGCATTGTGTGGGCAGCTTTGATATAAGCTTTAATATGAAGTCAGCTATATGTTACTAGGATGAGTGAAATAGTGTATGAAAGAAGAAAAAAACAAACCATGATCTGTTCTTACAAATCAATGACAAGATGTTCAGTGTCATATTGTCTCCTAAGTTATCACGCAAAAATACTCTCCTTCAGAGTACAACACACGAATAAAAGTCTTCATTGCCTACCCTTCATTCCCTTCATTGCTCACATATAATTCTTTCGTTGCTCTTTTTCTCTATTTTATTTGGTCTACAGTCTTTCATCACATATTCTGTAATCATTGTGTAGTCCTGATCCTACCTCTTGAAAGAGGAT
>WBNA01000594.1:81264-92021 GCA_013398345.1 Nothocercus nigrocapillus
GTCTTCCAGAACCCAGAACACAGGGGAGATAATATTGATAAATAAAACCACAGCTTATGCCAGATACATGAATTAAGCTAGAGAATATAAAATAGAAGACACATAAAATAGAAGATGGGTTCAAAGATCATCAACATTCTTGGTCTCCCAAGCACAGTAAGGACATCAGCTAGCATATCCATGGGATAAAGAATGGATGCCAAGCTTACCTATTTGAGTTCCATACTTTGATGGTTTTGCTATCTGCATCCAAAGCAGATTTATCTGCAGATAATCAGATGCACAGCAAATTCTCATTATTTTTAGTAAAAGAAAATTTTGCTATTATTAGCAGAATATACACCTAACTATTTCAATAATGAGAAATAACAATGTTGATAACTAAAATAAAAATAATCTTTGAGCATTTCACTATAAAAGCATAATTTGCAGTCTAATTCAGTATGCATATTTACAATAATATAGCAAGGACTCCAGAGGATTTTAGCTCCCGCCAGAATAATTGAATGCCAAGCATCTGCCAATAATCAAATCTGTTAGAAAGTCTCTTAAACAGTCCAAGAATAGAAAGAGGTAAGAAAGCGTTGTAATAAGAAGCCAACTCTCAGAGGAAGAAAAAGGAATAGAAAGGCAACAACCAATTTCGGTTTGATTAAAATTTTTCAATTTACATATGATGCAAAGCCGGTAATTCTATTTTCATTTATACATAGTGGCAGGCTTCATAAAATACCCTAAAACAGGAGAGATGGCATTCATTAAGTGTGTGCCAACAAAAATAATTCTGTCAAAGAACTACATTACCTAACAAAGAGCTATAAATTATGTAAACCTCAGACACTTCTCAGTGATAACGTCTGTACAGTAACTTTCCTTAACAGAGGATTAAGATATGGGGAAAAAAAATCTCAGACTCTCTTGCTGGTTGATTTTCCTGGGATTTTTATTTGAAAACAGCATCCTCATTCTATTCAGGTTGTTTAAGAAGCACTCAAGAGAAATAAATAAAAAAAAAAGAAATCTGTAAAAAAAAAATCCATTTAAGGATTCCAATGTTTTTCATTAAGGGTCTCATTTTCAAAATAATTTTTCAGTGAAAGTCAAAAGTATCCCTCAAATAATTCTTCAGTGCATAGTGTGTTCTCCATTTTTTTGAGTCAATATTAGTCCCTAAAATTCTGAGTTTCTTCTTAGAGTATAGAGATCATATGCACATTCTGAATGTGTTCTCCTGTGACTTTAAATCCTTCAGACTCATAGACTCAATACTCCTATGAAGGGCAGATCTCATATGACCACAGGATATCAGCACTTCAAATAAAGGTTCTTTAACTCCATTTACCAAGAGTGGGAAAAAAGCAGTCTTTTAAGTCTTTTATATCCTTTAACTATTACACCTATGAACATAACCTGTATTGCTCCTTTGCATGCAGTCATTTTGCCTTAGCTGTTTTTCTTCACTTAAATCTGAAAATACTGTTTTTTTGATGACAATGCACATTAACTAGTGAAGTCTGACACATAGTACTTTTTAAGTTGTGGTTTTGACAAAACGTATTGGATGTATGGAATGCAGACTCCTTGAGCGCTGTTAAAGCAGAAATTAATTTTGTTTTAGGTGAAAAATGGATCAAAACTCTTTCGCAGAGCACATTCCAAGTACAGAGGGCACTTACTGTCAGGCTTTTATCTTTTTTTTTTTTTTTNAGAGAAGGAGCCTGCACAGCCTCTCTGGGCAGCCTGTGCCAGGGCTCTGGCACCCTCACAGCAAAGAAGTTCTGCCTCACATGGAGATGGAACTTCCTGTGTTTCAGTTTGTACCCATTACCCCTTGTCCTGTCACTGGCCACCGCAGAGAAGAGTTGGGCCCCATCCTCTTTACTTTCTCCGCTCAGGTTTTGCTCCATGTTCCATATTCAAAAGGTTGATCCATTAGTCACAGGTAAGAAACAAAGCAGTATTTCATGGGTTTGCACTCCTCCAAATATTTTACCTTTTAGCACTGACTCTCATCTCTTTGACGATAGTTTTAATCTTCTCTGCTGAGGTAGCATATGTTATTTTTTCCAACAACTGAAAGTCTTCTGCACAGAATTCATTTTCATCTAAGGGACCCAGTATCTGAGAGAGAAAACAAGTGATCTTACTATGCATAGTAATATGACGTTCTGTTTGTAAGCAAAAATACACAAAACTTTGCCCTTTTACACACCCATATTAATAACTACACAATAACTTTTAGTATTGATAATTTGAAAACACTTAGGTTTTTACAGCTTTTTCTGAGGGAGCATCTCTAAATTAGAATAAAAAACCCCAAAACCTCAGTCAAGCAAAGAATTCTGTTATAAGGCACAGTCATAGTGGAAATACCCACAAATATCCGAAGTATTTTTCATTATACATCCCCATATAAAGGACTACACTATTTAAAAAAAACAAATTTGAGTTTAGGAAAAATCTTGGTTAGATCATGTTATTTTAAACTGAAATATAAGCTACTACCTTCCTAGCAGGTGATTTAGTTGTCTAATCTCGTGAACACAATCTTCACTTCTCAGGTGGAGCAGAACAGATAGAACAGAATTCATCAAAGAGCAACGGAGAAGGAACAATGGATATTCAGAGAGAAGAAACAGGAGAACTATTCTGTCTGTCTTTTTTTTTTTTTTTTTTTTTTTGTGTGTGTGTGTGTGTGTGTGTGTGTGTGTTACTCTATAGCCATTTCACAGAATGCAAACTTTTCTTCAGTAGAGTAAAACATTACTATTTGATGCAACTGATCTGTTGTTCATCAAAATACCTCAAAATTAAACAAATAAAACTAACAAACAGCTACATGCCATTATTGTTTGAAATATTAGAGTAGCAGTTGGGCATTATATAAACAGCACATGATAGATCTTATCTCCCAAGTCAACCATTGATTAAATGGGGAAAAAAAATCACAGTCTCCTCAAAAATGAATCAAATATGTCTGCCAAGGCACACAGTCTTTTTACTGGTGAGATAACGAAGTATATCCATCTTTTTGCATGTTCCTGTTTAGAACAGATATTCCCATTTGCCCAGTACAAAAATAGTTTTTCGAGATTAAATAGATACTGCAGATGGTGATAGTTCTGAACAAGACACAGACCATGGATGATAAGACAATTTACCTCAGGCCAGGTAAGCAAGCACCACTGAGGTTGGGAATGAATGATTACTGAATTGTGATAAAATGGCACCCCCATTAACAAAATTTTCACTGAAAATCTTAGATTTTGCCATTATATTCACTAACAGCCCCAAGAAAGACAACATATATAAAATCAAATCAGAACTTTTAGAAGACAAGCAAAATTTTGTATTTAATTATATCATTAATGATTGCTATACAAGAAAAAAAAATGATTTCTTTTTTAACTAGAGATTGGCTTCAAGCCTTACAGTATAACAAAAAATCTATTGGGATTTCAATGAATGAAATAATAAGAATACAAGGTTTTGCAAGATGATATACCCATATCCAATTCATTGCTAAGTTATAGGTTTTTCTAAATCAGAGCATGTTTATGACAAAAGGCCCATTGGGTAGATATGTGCAGTCAGTAAAATGACCCACTGAACCATAACATCCTCTGAGAAATTGCTTGCTGTCATCACAAGAAGTGAAATAATACATGTCCGTGAACACCATACTGAATCAAGACTTCACAACTTTACTTGTGCCTCATCTCTTGCAGAGAATAGACAACTGAAAAAGTCAACATCTTCTGACCAAGCTGCTGACAGAGCAAATCATTAGGAAAAGAGGGTTCAAGCTACCGCCATAGCTATTAGGATACAATTTCCTTTGCACATGTACTCTAATGCTTCCTGTAAAAGTGTGTTCAGTACGGTCAGTAATTGCCACTGGGGTTCATACCTCACTGGAGAAGCAATCAGTGACAGGACATGCTACAGATGGTGCATATGTTAAACACACTGGCATAAGTAACTTTTGAAGCTCAGTGGTAAAATTTTATATCAATATACCTGAGAATGCTCAGCACAGTCACCTTCTAGTGATCTGGTGCAACAGACAAGTCAGCAACATTAAGCAAGGTAGGATCAGACAATAATTAAAATTATGTCCTATTAAGAAAGCTGCATATATTTGAGTGAGATAATCTAAAACCCATCTTTTGTCATTGCTGACATAACAACAATTCAGCAGTTATCTTTAAAAAACAACAACAAAAAGAAAAAAAAAGAATTTTCTGAATCTTGGCTACAATATAACAACCAAACATAATACTTGGCAACTCTAAAAGTGCAGAAAATCAAAATGTTTTCTTTTTCTGCCTATTTGAAGATTAGCAACTGCACGTGTTCAATAGGACTTCAGGGTATCAGAAGCTATGTTATCTTACTGCAAAGCTTCAAGTTCAACATTAAGTATGTGTATACGAACTCTTGTGAAGCTAAGAACAGAATTAAGCCCCAGAGACATAAGTGAAAAATACTTCCTTTGCTGTTTAGCAAACATAATGCACCATACATTTAATTCACTGGAATATTTTGTACTGGACTTTATGTACAACTAGAAATCATGCTCAGTCCAGAAATCTTCCAGAAGAACACTTCAGTGTCATGGCCATATATTTCAACAAAAATACGTGGAAATGTACATTGTCAATGACCACAATAGGTGAAAAATCAATGCAACAGTGAACAACTTTCACAGCAGTGTCAAATCTGGAATCCTGTGACTTCTTTTGTTCTCCTGGTGTTAAGCTCTTCTGCATTACTCACTATAATAGCAATATTCTAATAAAATTGAAATAGAGCTAGAAGCAGAAAGATAATGAGCTGCTAACCAGATTAAAAGACCATTTGCATAGCAAAGGTAAGAATGACAAAACATGCAACATTATATGTAGGGCCTGCTTGATTAGCTCACATATTTAAGAGCAGTAACACATGTATGTTGAAGGAACCTTAAGTTCTTCTGTGATCTGTTCTCTGCCACCACTCTGAAAATATACTTTAAGATGCAAAACACATGTTGTGTATTGAGGCACATCACTCCCACCTCACACGCATTAACACTTGATAATCCTGTTTGTTTGTTGGTTGGTTGTTTTTTGCACTCTTCATTAGTCAACATGAGATTTCCTTTAATTTATTTGGGATTAAAAGATATTTTTCCAGATTTGAACATTGAAGGCTATTGCTCACAAATTCCATTAGCATTGTCCTAGACTCTCTTTTCCCTCATTCATTCATAGCACAAGAAACTGATTTTTCAGGATGAGATTTGGGAAGAAAAAAAAAAAAGCTTTAAAATATTCTTCTCTATATTTATTTCTCAGGACTGGAACAGGCAGCCCAGAAAGTTTAATTTTGTAGATGATGTTAGCATATTAATAACCAAACGTCTTTTGAGATAGCAGCTTCTTTGTGCCTTTGAATGAACTTAATTCATCAGCAGTTAAACTCAGGTTCAACATTAATACTTCGGCTAAAGCTGGTATCAGACCTTCCTAACAATGAATCTGTGGAATAGAAGGATCTGTATACCTAACATAAAAAAAAAAATGCCTTGGTCAGAAAAGAATCCAAAGCTTATTTAGAAGATTATTTTGGAAAACGGACCTTAGGGATTAGAAATTATAGTTTTAATACCTCGGGTATGGATTTGATAAGTTAGGAACACCGGGGTACAGCAGCTCCAGGTAGTCATGACTTCACTTTGGTGACCTGTATTCTCACCACATCTGCACATCTCACAAAAATAAAAAAGAAACTAAATATATCTCATCCAACTGTTTTGTTGCTCTGAAAGTTCCCTCTAGAACAATTATCCGTAACTGAATTTTTGTGTTCAGAGCGAATTAGTTGATCCATGCTATATATTTCACCATTAATCAAGCAAGTTGGTATATAGAACAAAATTGGTTTCCCTATACTCCACCATATTTTGATCTAGCTTGCTCCAGACTCTGCAGGACTAAGCAAATGGTTGAAATAGTTCCTGATTACATGCTCCCAGTATCTCTGGTAGATTCTACTCTGGCTGATTTTTTAAATTTGCATCATGAAGCCTAAAACAGAATAATCATATAGTCCGTACTCTACCACAGTCTATATATATATATATTTTTTTTTATCAAGTTCAGAAGAGATGGCCAAAATTCAGGAAATGTATATATGGGAAAAATAATATATTTTGAAAAATATTTCCATTTTGATCTGGAAGAATTGTAATATCTGCTACCAAGCAGAATATATTTCCCAAGCAGATATTTAACTTTATATTTTCGAAACAAAACTATCAAACTTAAAAAATAAGGAGTATTGCTTGTAAAAGTCAACTGGTGCATTCCTTCCTAACACTCAACTATTTGCATTTTCAGAAAAACATTTTAAGCTAGAAAATATAATTACCATTAATACTACTTTTATTCAGTAATATTCAGTAAAACAAAAATGTTTATCTGGGTAGAGTAGCATAATATATTGATATTACTGCTATTAACATATCCTGCATTATATCCTTCCATGTTCATTCATTTTTTCATTTCAACTGCTTCAGCAGTCAAAAATAAATTTCAGGCATCTCCAAGTGAAAATTTTAGAAATATACATTTATTTTATAAATATTTTACCATGCTTCATAATTAATATTTTTAAATTATCTTTCATGAATATTTTTGTTCTCTTGTAATTCAAATTAGAACTTTCCAAACAGTCCTATCTTCTTTATGCTTTCTCATCAGTATAATTCCTTGATTTATCCACAAACTTACAGAAACAAGTGATAGAAAAGACCTGACAATTAACCCATACATTGCCAAAGGATAAATAGCAGTTATAAAAATCATTGCCAGGTTTTCCATTAAGGCTTTTTGTATAATCCCTTTCCCAGTGAAGTGTTCACTTCCCCTTGCTTACATTCTATTTATTGAGCTCTTTTCTAGTTTCCTGCGACTTTTTCTTCAGCTTCTTTCCTTAAACCACTTTTTATCCTGCTTTCTGCTTTTACTATAGTCTTATCCATGTATTATTAATAAATCTTTCACACTCATTCAACCTCCTGAAAAGATTTGCTTTTCTTTCTAGATTTCTCACCTGTTCTGTATGATCTCTGATTGTTAAACATTCATCATATAGAATATTTTAATTTCCCTCTTGTTCATAAATTTAATTTGTTCACATACATAATGCAAGTCTGACAGACTGGTTCATTTAAGAAAACACTGCATAGAAAAGTCATACCAAAAAAAAAAATAAATAAATAAAACAAACAAACAAACAAAAAACTATGAGACATAGCCAGAAGAAGAAATACTTTGACAGTAGAACAGACAACAGCTTAGGGCTGCAAATACTAAGAGGTAGAAAATGTTGGTATCTGTTCAGTGTGCAATTCATTTTGCAGCACAAAAGCAAGCACTTTTTAGCTTTCAGAAGGCCAAAAGAGCCCCGGAGCTAGCAATCCATAGCATACATATTTAGAAATACTACATTTGATACTGAGATTGCCTGTGGATTGAAATGCTTTGTCTCTTCCATATAACTCATCATCTTTTGTTGCCACTAGTTTGCAGCTGTTGAGTACTACCTTTTAACAGACTGTTGCTCCACACCACACTAAATAGACCATCCAGACCTTGCTCTCTGTTTTTATAAACAATAACAATGATTTCAATGAAAAGAAAATATATATATTCACATTCATATATTCATACAAATTCCAATGTATTCAAAAATAAATTCATTCAAGTAATATGAGGAGTCATTTCAAATTAACTTCTAAATTTTCTTCTAAATATAGGCTAGACAAATGTCAGATAAACACACATTTTGTAACCTAATAGAAAAGGCTGAGGGATGGATACTCTCCTGAATTAATACCACTCCCTTAATAACATTCTTCTTCAGTTAATACCATTGAGATAAAAAAATTCCTGGATTATGATAAGGGAAACATGTTCAACTACACAGTCATTTTGCCATGTTCTCCTGCAAGACCACATGCCACCTCTTACCTAGTTATACTGAGCAGAAGGACAAATAATTCAAGAGAGCTCTCTCCTTGGAAGTGATATTTATGTCTTTATGTAATCACCTGTAGGTATGTGTTGCTTATATATCACACACAAACCAAGTTACAAATCTAGCTTCCAGTTTCTGATATAGCTTTCCAGAGTTAATTTAGAAACCGAATGAATCTATTTGGAGGTTAAAAATGTGCTTCCCACCTTCATTGAATGTAATGACTATTAACTCTCACAGATTTTCATTCATACATTTTTACCTTTTATCTTTGATATTTGCAATGAAGATCACACAAGTCTCTGTACATATTTAAGGAAATAAATATCCCAAATAACACCTAGAAAGGAAGTATGAGTAGTTAACAGTCAAATCTCAGTAAACATTTCAGAAGAAAAACTTTCTATAACTACGGACTCTTTATAACACATAAAACTGTCCAAAAGGTTCTGAAAGCATCTGATTTTTTAGCAGATCTTGCATTATTTCAATTTCCTATATTGGAACAAGTTTGTGTTTTAATACTGCAGTTTTCACTCTGCTGAAATATCTCTGTAAGCAGTGTACATGAGTTCATAGCAAATTGATTTTGAAGTCAGAGAGATGTCATTATAAATCTTTTATCATAGAGTAGGAATCCACCATTCAAGAGAGGGGAAGATGGGGGGGGGGAGAAGAAGGAAAGCAAAAGATAAAAAATGGGAGAGAGGAGGGCAGAATAAGCAAGGAAAACATGGAGAAAAAAAAAAAAAAAAAGATCCTGAACATCATGCAGAATCTACACTGAGCTACTTTTAACAAAATTGCATGCACCAAAATATACAAGCAAAATGAATGTAGAAATGCTGATTTCTACCATGTTTGATTCTTACAAATTGCTAAGCAAAATTAAAAATTACTAAAAAACATAAACCAAATAATTTCTGAGGAACAATTTTGATCAACACATTTTTGAGATGTGTATAACTATATAGTAAAACACTGCTCTAGAAAATTTCATTTAAGTCATTTGACATTATTTCATGAGCTTAATATAGTATTATTAGGCTGATTAATAGGAATAGAAATTGAGTCTATAGTATAGCAAAATTATGAGAAAAGGTAGCTTAAGAAACATTGAGGAGGTGGCTAGCAAGAAAAGGAGAAGAAAAAGAATCTGAAAATCTCTCTGTGAACCTGCTAATCACTTTGGAACAGGTTTTAATTAACCCGTGGAGAGCCTTTTGAAGTACAAAACACACTGTAAAATAAATACAAGTTTTGAACACTACAGATTATAGATTAGACCACACAAGTTGTAAGAGTGGTCATAAAAGCTATGCTTACAAAATGTTTGTTGTAAATGACTTGCATGACTTGTTGTAAAGCTGCATCTGTACTGTGTTGCTATGCTATGTGGTTTTTATTGTCTATTCCAATGTTACGTTACTGAACCCAACCTACAGAAACACATAGTTCTGAGTCATGTCATAACAAAGAAAATGTAAGAAATTAGTGGTATTCTCTACTGTCATAGTTCACAATACAGTCCTTATGGGTAACAAGCTCTTCACACTAAATACAGTGAAGACTGTATTTAGTAACTCAAATCAAATACAATAACAGACAGTGACCATCTTTCTGTTTCTGTATAATTTAGTAGAAGAGAACCTTTGAAAGCAAATGGAAAAAAAATATATTTTCAGTGAGTATTTTGATATCAGATCTGCTTTCATACCATTGTTTAGTTTTGCTACCTCCTTAGTAAAACAATAATACAATGAAAATTTTTCACTGGGACCATTCTAAATACACGTGCAATGAACTCTGCAAAATTTTGCAGCTCCATCATGTCACCATTTTATGGCCTACAACAACAACAACAAAAAAACCCTCTCTTTTTGGAGGGATTTCTGGATCTGTGCTTTTTGTTTGAAATCCTAACTAGAGCAGCTGATCTGAAAGGCCAAAAATAGTAAGCTTGCATCCAAGAAGATGGCTTTCTGCGTAAGCTTTCAGTGAATAAATTATTTACAGGAAACTAAACTTAAAGGTTTATTTTATTATGATTTTTAAGTAACATAAAACTAGTATTTAATTAATTGTTAATGTCATATAGTCCTTTACCTCTCATATACAGCTTCTCAGAGAGACATCTTTAGAAGGCACAATTAGTAGTGCATCTACTCAACAATATATATCGACAGAACTATGCAGAAATGACTAGTGAATAAATGGGAACCAGGCAGTCCACAACCCCATGCAGCAGAAAACAGTGAGTAGATATGCAAAAGGATGCTTCTTTTCAGACCAACGGAAATGTTTCTTTCAAAGTATTTGAACTCTACAGAAAAGCAAAGCCTGAGGAAGGCTGTATTCCTATGCCTTTTCTTCAGGATGGATGATATTAAGCAGTCATTTTATTCACCTGAATAAGACTTGGTAAATTAGTGCAACAAATGATCTACAACAGCTGTCCAAGCCACAGTTACTGAGTGCTTATCAAATCATAAGACTATTAGCATACATCCAATCCTAGAGACAAAATTTATTCAGACATTAATTCAATTGTTCTAATTTTGGGGACCTTCTTTGCAGAGCTGCTGAAGTCCACTTGTTTAATAGTTTGATTATTTTGTATTTAAATATAGTTAGATATAAATGTGGATCTAAGTCTAGATATTTACACAGCTATCTTGAATTTTGCACAAAGTCTGGGGAGCAAGATGGACATGTTTGCTTTCTACTAAGCC
>WBNA01000594.1:92151-118146 GCA_013398345.1 Nothocercus nigrocapillus
AAAAAAAAAAAAAAAAAAAGACTGTAAAAATGAATAATCACAAACTGAAAAATACAACTCTAACTGTTTGAAAGAAGCATTAAACTCGGAGTAAGTCAGAAAGACAGGGACAGCAGTATTAGTTTCATCTCATTTCATTTCATAACTTTCTGTGGATAAGGAGATGGGCAGGGGAATCAAGTCTCTGAACATATGATGACAGCTAATAAACAGCAATATAGACTATTGCACATTTCTCATTTGAAATTGATATGAAGAATCTGATGAAAGTCTGTATCTACAGTTTGGGGAACAGCAGACTATTAAGTAAATCGAAGCATATGAGTAACTGTTCTCCCATTATAACCAAGGACTAGAAAAAAAATCTTTTTAAAAATAGTTTGTTCAGTCACTTAAAAAAACTTTTTGTTTATTCTATATTTTTTATTTCAGAATTTATTTTTTAATTAATTTAATTACATAAAAAGTACAACCTAACAACACTTCTAACTCTTTGATTCTGACACTGTCAAAACAAAATGAACATTTTGACTTCTCTCTCCAGGAAAAAAAAAAAAAAAAGGCAAGCAGCATGAATCTGAACTTTTTGGTTGAAGAAAATACTTAATAGAAAGAATAAGTCAGAGCACTTTGACCTGTGGCTAAGATATAGAACAGTGCTTAGTTAAACAGTTTTGTATTTTCCATGTGAATGTGAATGTTTGGAATATGAGTTACCATGTATTATACATTTTACATATTCTACAACTTAAGTAAGTAACTGATACATTTCAGTGTACCTGAATGATGATTCCCTCCCATTGATGGGGAGTTAAACAAAGGAACTAGCAGATGACAGGGAAGTACATCAACAAAGCTCTTTTAAAAGAATATAAAGAATCAATGAGAAAATGATGGGAGGGGTATTAGATATTAGCTTTATCCCAATTTTTGTAGTTCTATTAAGGAATGAGATTTTGTCTTTCCAAGTCGAACAAAAACTAAATGAAAATATGAAAACAAAAATAGACTAAGGGAAAAATGACAGTGAATGGATTCTAACCATTTCACAAGTCTTTAATTATGAGACAAAGTCTAGACAACTAGACTGAACTGGATTTACCAAAGCTTACAAACCCCCTAAAGAATAAGTAAGAGGCAATGTGCACACATACATTTTTCCTCCTTTCCTTCCTTGTTACTTTGTTTCATCTGCTATGAACCCTTAGGGCAAATAAATAACACTAAGTTTGAAGAGATTATGGTTGAAATTGCTTTAATCAGTCTCTGTCACAAGCTCCCATAGGGAAAAAGGCTCTCAAATTAGCAGACTGAGCTGTAAACTAGAGTCATAATAATTAGTATAATGGCTAAAATCATGTGGTTCCACCTTAACAAGAATGAAACCCATTCTTACCAGAACATAAAATAAGGAGTACAAAAAGCACCTAATAGTGAAGTTCTGTGTAATTATGTCAAGGAATTTGGGCAAATAAAAGTCAGAAACCAGAAAAAAGATAAAACAACCACAACGAGCTGAACTATCATTGCTCTATAAACAGCTATATTTAACAACGAAATAAATGATTTTGGGAAGCTACGAGATAATGTTAATGGAATTGGAACAATTACAAAAAACAAGGTATATATGCTTAAAAGCTTATAAATCTTATTTATAGTTCTATAAAGGGAAATGAGGCATAAAAGAAAACATAGATAAATATAAAGACATTGGACTATATATAGAAATCACAGATTACCAAATGATGTACAAATAAGTAAAGAGCAACAATCTTTGCAGCCTATGAGAATAATAAAATAGATGTGGGTTTAATTTGTAGCAGTTTCAAGGAATGATGAAATGATTGCGCAGAAGTATTATGAAGACAATATTTAGGATACTTTGTTGATCACCTTATTACAGAATCAACATTCTATCTGAGCATTGCAAGATTGGCAAAAGCCATTGGGAAGGAATAAAACAATTTGGGATTTGAGAATATCTGAATGAAGAGGTATTAAATAGATTCTGGGGAAAAAAATAAAAACTGTTAACAAGAAAATAAGAAAACAAAGTGGTATCTTTCATAAGAATATCTTATATAACAATTGTGGTTTGGCAGGTACAATATTTTTAAAATTTAGAAGTCGGTGAATGGTAAAATGAAATGTCTCCTGAAGGCTTCATTTTCAAACTTTGTATTTCAAGATTCATAAGATACAGAAGTGTTTAAGTTTCAGTGACTGACAACATTCTCAAGAAAGTTGGTGGATGTAATTGGTTATTCTTCATGCAACCAAATCCTTCAGTACTATACAACTATTAAGTAATTAATGTAGATGTGCTGTACAGAGAAAACAAAGCAAATATAGAGATTTCTTTTATTGTATTTGAAATTGGGTTATTCTTTTTCCCTAGAATTTCTTAATTAATATATTTTAATTTATCTGAAAGATTGATTCTGTAATACCTCTATATCAATGCTTGCTGTTAGTCACTAAGAAAGAACACAGGTTACATGCCATCAGAAGGAAGATGGAGCTCAGTATCTCTGTCACTAAGAGTAAGACTCTCCTTGGAAAATAAACAACAACAAAGAAAACATTTCTACAAATTAAAGCATTTTACTACTTTTTGACAAAATACCTCATGTATTTTTTGATGAAGAGTTAACTACTGGAACCACTGAATTTCATGAACTCTGTTGACATGGCAGAAACATGATGGGGAAACTTTGGGTACTCTCCTCAGCAACAAGATGGGAAATACAAATACATGTGGAGGCAGGGCAATCTAACTTTGCTAAAATTCCTAACGGTACCAAACACTGCAAAAAATGACACTTTTGCAAAACACTTAATAAGGGGTCAAAACTCATCCCAGTACAGTGCAAAGAGCAGATACTCTTAGGGATCTTACCTGATGGTTCTGAAATGATCTCCTCATAAGGATGATCACAGCACAGTCACATACACTCCCACTAGTTAGTGGTGGATATTCTTATCACAGAGATCTTGCACTGGTGAATAAAATCAGCTAACTAAAGGCCAATGGCTCTTGACCCTTAGGATTATTTTACTGTCTCCTTTAACAATCTAGCAGGACATTTTAACTGCACTCCATTTAGTTCCTGAAAACTAAAATGGCAGGACTGGATATACCCACAACCTATTAAGTAGTTGCCCTTTTGAACAGTAAGAGCTTTCCAACAGATGGGAACATCTCCGTAGTAGGTGTTAGGCCTAATGACCACAGGCTTGCCTTTCTTTCTTGATTTTTTAGATCTCTTAAAAGTGCCTTCAAGAAATTCCAGTTTCTACAGACTATGTTGCAAGAAATAAACTCCGAGTCTTGGAGTCAATTACTAGACCACAGATTAGTAATACCATCCAGTGAAATTATATGCCAGTGTTTATAATTGATTGTAATACAATCAATTTTATATTTCTGTGTGAAATAAGAAAATAGGAAAAAAAAAAAAAAATCACACTCTATGGGGATCTGAGAACATCCAGGGCTAGAACTGCATGTAAGGTGAAGATGACAATAGTCTTACAAGTCAAAAAAACAAAGTAGGATGGGGATATCGGGCTAAATAAATCATTACTCTGACACCTTGTGATTGTTTGGTTTACCTTTAAAAATCAACAGGGATGCTGAAGGGAAAAACTGATTTGGGTCTATTCATATATTAATGCCATGTCTAGGAAAAAGATTAAAAGCTTGGAGCCTAGCAGCTTCTTTGTCATTTAAGAAAACGGAGGTCTTTGGTCACATGAAGTCACAGACGCCTCCTGAGAACACACGTCGCTATAAGGAAGGCAGTCCTCTCCACAGAGTGCTGCAAATGAAAAGTACAGGATTTGATTCTTGAGCTACTATAGTGCTTGAAAAGAGATCTTCCTCCTAAAATTAGGATTTCTAAGTGGGTAAGATTATTGATTATTTTTCTAGATTTTGTTTTCAATATAATTATATTCTTGATATCCAATATCCTCTTAAAACCAGAGCCAAGCCAATGTTATGTACCTCAGTTCTAGACCACAAATCAATACTATGCTTTTTCTGATATTGTACTTAACTGTGTAAATGATACAATAATATGTTTCTAACAATCGGAACATTTCATAATATATTTCTTCTTTCATTTCCAGTTCCCTGAGAGCAAGATTGTGTTTTGCTATTGGCACACAATGGCCTGCCTTTATTTTCCTACTCTCTTACATAACATTGCTGGAGGCAGAGAGACTAAAGAACAGAGGGTTTTAGAAAGTAATCTTACTGTAAGTGAAGAATCTTACAACTAGTTAATTCATATGAGTGCTTGAAGACAGACATTTAAAAAGACAGAACAACACCAACAAGAAGTAATCGTTCTTGAAAAACAAGAAAGTCAAGCAAAGGTAGGAGAACTTGTTTATCACTACTGTTTATAATCAAAGTGTTAATATTTTGTTGCTACTTAATTGTTTAACATTGAGTGCACTGCTTTTGTGAGTAACTGACAATATACTTAGCAAAAATGTGTTTATCTTCATCATCTTACTGCTAGGGAGATGACCATTTTCAGAATCTCCTCTGAACTTATTCTTGAGACTATTAGATTCATAGTAGGAAGAATGACAAAGAAGGACTAGCTAATTAAAAAAAAAAAAAAAAAAAAAAAGGTGGAGGAGCATATCACATGATTGTTTGGCTCAAGATGCAAAAAAGTAGAAGAACTTAGAAGAACTTTAGGTGACAATTATGTCCAAAAAAAGAATGAAGACATCTGTTACACAAAAATTGACAAAAAGTACCTCTTAAGCATTTTTTTTCTGCTCTGTGCCTGCAATAATGAAAGTGTATGAAAAAGACTGATTGTGTAAATTAGGGGTGGGTTGTAAATGATTTTTCTAACTGATAAAGGTTTCACATGTCATTACATTAAAGATACACTATTACGGAAGTCAAAATTCACAAAATACTTTTATAAAAATATTTTTAGCTTCAAATGTAGTATTTAAATGATTTATTTTTCACTGGATTTCTTTTTAAAAAAAAATTTCAAGTACGAGACAGAACACATTATTTTGAAATACCAAAATCTATATGAGAAATAGAGATTTGAGGTTCATTTGTTTTCAACTATTTATCATACCATCAAGTTCTCATTTACATTATCAATACTAACGAATTAATACACTTTCACAAAAAATAAAACAAATCCCCCCAAAAGATCAGCCAACTAATGATAGTTGTTTTATGACTTGACAAGGCAATATTTAAGTCAATCCTTCAAAGTATCACATAATGAACTTCATTTCATAACTTTTAATCAAATATATGCTTGTTTTCAAGTTACTGGGAGCAAAGCCTAGAGAGAAGGAAAATATTTTATTTCTGTGGAGGAACTGTGATATTTTACTACTGTGCCCTCCTTTGTAAATTCACATTTCTCTATCAGCAGCTAGCTAAAACCCTGACCCTAGAACTTTCAGATATAGATTTTAAACTGCCAGAAAAGCTGTAGGTACTTATTGCTGCGTGTTTGCTTTTTCAACTAAATCATCTGTGGTATTCTTAGCACTTCTATTTGTGATTACTACACAAAATGGCAACAAAAATGTTCATTCCCAAGCAGTTCCTGTTAATGTTCTTTCCTGAGCACAAGACTTTTTGGAAGTTATTTTTTTCACTAGCATCAATCATTTACTTGATTGATTGTAGAAAATACATAGAGCCAGAGCAGAAAAAGATGAGCAGAGACTGTGCCTGTGTTTTCAGCAATATCCTTGCATTCTTTCACTTCTCTTCCTTGGTAAGTTGTAGATACTTAAATAACTGAATCCAAATGTTAAAAACTAGCTCTGGAAAAGAACTAAGGAAATTTTTGAGGTCCTGAAAAGTCAGCTTTCACTCACTGCTTCTGATCAATATTTTTCCTTGCTGCCTGTTTAATATATCTTTTTTAAAAGTGTAATATTAACCTGGTTAAAAGTTTCATATTCCTTTCCCCAGCAGTAAAGTTGTCTTAAGAGAACTGTGAACTAAGCCATCTGTTCCCAACACTATAACACATTTTAATTTTCCTTTAGTTTTGCATATTTGTCTCTTCAAGGCTGAGTCACAAAACAGATTATGATGTGAGCACAATTGCAAACACACTTGGAAAAAGAAGCAAGAGATTTAATAGCTTGCTGCTCCTGAAAAACTTATACCCTTCCACATCCCACTCTCCTACAGTCTGCATTCTCATACTAATATCCTTAGCTAGAAATGTTGCTTGTCTGACTGTAGAGGAAACTAATGCATTCATCAATCAGGCAGAAAGCCTACCCAGACAAGGGGAAAAAGCAAAGAGAATGGGTAGTTTTCTATTAGGTCAAGAATCAGCAAGCTGATCCAGTCACAGATGCTGAACTGAGAGAATATAGGTAAGAGTGTCAAATGTGTGACTGCACTTTTCAGAAGCAGTGAAAAGTATTGTATTATCTTAGCTATTGTATTATCAAAAGAATTGTATTCTCTCACCTATCTCTAATCAAAAAACAAACAAACAAACAAACAAGAAGTGAAAGGGAATGGTGCTAATGTGGGCAGCAATCTCTAAGACCACCGTCAATGGCATATAAGATCTCTGAAGCAGTTACCTTCAACAGCTCTTACATAGGTTCATGAGTTTGCATGCAGCTATTCACATTCAAGTATAGTCTAGAGTAGGAAACATGAGCATCATTTTTCAGTATATCCAGACCTTTCACTGAAGTCTTGAGAACCATGTATCAGGCTCCTATAAATCAATGGTCAGCTATCAACGTCATCTTACCTGGGCAGCTACCTATGGTCTTCTGCAACACATGGTTCAGTCAGTCCTAAGGCCCTAGGAGATCAACTACAAAGGGTACAAAAACTAAATATTTTTAGGATGTTACATCTTGTTTTATTAAATCAGTCACTAAACTTGTAAAGAAATCTTCCCCACTAGGCATGCACAGCCTTTTCCAGTTAATAAAGATGTGAAAATGATGATCAACAGACAACATTTAAATGCCCAAATTCAGTACATGAATCACCTTTCTGACACAGAATACCACAAGGTTTCTTCTTAACTAAGCGTGTTATTATTTTCCGCAAATTATTTGTTTCAGCCATTTGCTAGTCATCTTAAATGACATGGAATAAGTAGCATAATTTTGATGAAACTCTTTTCAAGTTCATAAAGAGGCTTCACAATATTTGTGCTGCTTATAAAGCTATCATGCCATAATAGCACAATTTAAAGTGAACTAGCAACTCAGGTTTTAATAACAAGAAACCACTTAATCAATATCAATTCTTAGATGATTTGAGGCAGTCACTGGTCAGTTTTCTCATTTCTTCTTGTTTACTTTTTTGACTGTGGGCATTGGCTAAAGCCATTATGTTCACTATGCTGAAACCTTGATTCAACACTGTGTTGACATCTAGCTGTTCACAGTGTTTTAAGTAAAGTGATGTATGAGTAATAGCACATTTCACAAGCTTGTTTCAGTACATTTGAAAGACAATATTCAAATGAGAGAGAGACTAAAAGGAAGGTAGCTACCACCAAAACTATGGGTGTTATTGATTAGAAAAAAAAAGGATGCAATTACCTGCTCTGGTACTTGGATTTATTGACAAGCATGCTTAGTGTGTTCCCCTCCTGTGAATCACAATGGTCCGTAAGGAAATAGAAATTTATAAAATGATTCTTACAGCATTCAGCTACTTACTTCACACATTTTTGGGAGAACATGAATGATACAGACCTATAACAAACCGGACCACATTTTGAGCTTGAATCCATGGTTGAGTAACTACTGTTCTGTATGTATTAAAAATAAGATGGGGAGCAATTAAATATTAAGCTATGATGCAAATCAAGATGGCGTTCAGTAACTTGATGATTCACAAAAACAGATGAAAACAATCAGGTAAGACCCAGGAAAATATTATCAGAATGTCAGTCAAAAGGCTGCAGTGTATTTAGTAAAAAATCAATGTATGTTAAAGTTATCCCAGAAGATGCCTAATTAATAAAGTAATATAAAAATATGGCAACAATAAAGGACAAAAATAATAATAAAAAAAGACTCAGCATCTAAGAGTGCATTTACACTTACGTGCAGTGCAATCTGTTTGTGTCTGCATTACTTACATGAATCCTCCATGAAATGCTTCAGGCTATTGATTTGGTTTTAGGTCCCTGCTGGGAACGCAGTCTTTCGAGTAAAATGCACACTGTATTACTAACTTGTGACAAGAATCTATTTTCTTGAATTATTTTAAATTGTTCTTAAATGTGTAAACAAACAGAGCTCAGTGAGCAGAAGAAATACTAATACTGAAATCTAACCTATAGCATTTTATTTTTTACTCAAGCGTTCACCCATATTTAAGTCTTAAAAATTTATAACATGTACTGCGCTGTACACTTTTCATTACAGTCATAATAAACTAGAAAACATATTATATTAAAAGCTGTCACCTTTGCTAGAATAGCCATTTGCATTTCAGCTCTTTTAAGCAGGACATAGAAAAAAAAAAAAAAAGTATCTTCTTGAAAAGAATGCCATGAGTAATAAGAAAAAGGAATAAGCAGGAGAAGAAAAGATGAGGAAAGGAGAAGCAAATAATTTATAGTTCACCAGCATTTTCTTAGACATTAACTAAAACCATGACAAACACTGTAATTGTAAAAAAGGCAAATACTTCAATGCCACAATGATTATCCCTTAAATAATCTACACCTGATATTAATTGCTTAAGGATTGGAATATATGAGGCAAAAAACGTCTTTAGAGTATTATTACCCTATATGAAAAAAATTAAAGTTTATCTAGTTTATATTCGGCATGGAAATTAGTGATTTACATTTATGTAAATATGATCTGTGTTTAATTTGTTAATCAGTAAACTCTACATAAGTGTCTGCAAACCCAGATTTTAAATCAGCCTACAGTTTACATAACAATTTGACACTTCAGTTAGCTTGTTAATACAAGAGATGATATAAACACCACAGTGATTGCTTATTAATTCACACAATTTGCTTAATGAAGATTCACTACTGTAAGAGCCTACAGTCTCCATAAAGACACTGAACAACACCAGCTCTGCTGAGTCTAAAGGGTGAGCTCATTCTGCAAACAATTGTTTACACCAGCATGGACATGGGAAAAGGGTGAATTTAAAGAGGTTGTAATCCCCTAAAAAGATGGAATCTGCAGAATGTGAAATCTTCAGAACAGAACCTTTCTCTAATATAATCATCTCCTCTTGTTTTTTTGTACATTAGCAAGATATTCACTTTTATTTGTAGATCATTCCCTCCACAACTACAGTAAAAAAACTAAAATTATTCAAAACCCATAGCAAAAGACTCTATCCAGTTAAAAATGTCTCTGGATGCTCCAAATCAAGCAGTCTCCATAATTAGCCATGCTTTGACATGTAACACTTTACTGTAAATGTTAATATTATATAAGGTGCTGGGCTCAGAGAAGTCTATTACACTGTGGGCAAACTACTCTCTCATTCACAGATCATCAAGGAGAAGAGATTGATTCAACTGGCTTTTCTCAGAGTTATTGTAGCTTATATCAGTAAGAAAGACTACTGTACAGTCCAGAAATATAAGAATACAAACACAAGAAGAGTGAAGAGGCTTTTGACAAGTAGTGCAAAGATGGTGAAATAAGAATACTGTTTTGAAAACTACACCAATCTTCATGAAAAAGAGAGCTCTGTGCTTATTGACAGTGACTTTCACCATTTTTCCTAAAGCCTTAAGCAGCAGAAGGAAGTGCTGTCTTTCAGCAAGAATTCTGTTTCTGTTAGCTTCACGTTGTAAATCTTATCTAGATACTGTGATTATTTTCTGTATTTTGTGTATAGATGGATCAAGTTCTTGTGATGCAGAAAGAGCTGGCCGGATCAAGCCCCACAGGAAGGATGTTATGCCAAGGAACACCTGGTAACATACAGTAAGGGACATGCAGAAGTTTTAATGTTGCAAGCAGAAAGGTGGCAACCAGGCTGACCGTAGCTCAGAAAGAATTTTAAAACGTGGAATTTATACCCCATGGAATTTAATGCCTTGGAATTTATATGCCATATCATTTAAATGTCTAAGTTTATCTTGGCTTCAAAGAAGTGATTTTCAGTTTCACTTTCATCCGATATATTAAAATGTGAGATAGTCGGAAATCTGCATTTGTAATTTCCTTTGTATTATACATCTAGCACAAGCCATTTTTGTAAATAAGCTATCCACAAAGACAATCAACCTACAAGCACTATAAGCAGACAGATTGAAAATCCCTCCAGGGCCTCTTTTCAGCAATTCAGTGAATAACTGCTGTACCTTCTCTTCCCAATTATAAAACTTCACAATCAAAACAATGAAAATAATCTGTATGTTTCCTTATACTCCATCAGATAACATGTTGTAACTTTTCCAGGAAAAATAAACAGGAAAGAAACAAGCAAACAAAAATCATGAAAAATAAGGCTTACTATTCTCAGAAATGCACTCTTCAATTTCATAACAACGTGGTAAAGGGCAAATCAACACACACGCTCACCCTTCAAAATAGACAGAGTATGGGTCTTAAAAGAAACAATGCAACAATTTTTTTTTACACTTTGTGCAGACTGCTTAAATTTTGTTAAACATTTTTCTGTTCAGCAGACCAAACTATGTCTGAATTTTAAATCTCATTGTTTTTGTCATGACATGTCATTGAATTGTCTTAACTAATTACAGATTGATGTACCGTTACTTATAAACTTAACACTTACATTGCTTTTGGAATAACTTTATTAGCACTTTTTTCATTACTTAGAAAATATTTTAGCAGTTCGCTGTCAAATTTTTGCAGATAACTGAAAAGTAGACATCTATGCTGTGTATTCTAGAGGAGAATTCTCAGAGTGACTCCCTGCCCTTAAAGGGGAGTGTCAAAACTAACAAGGAGAAAAAAATAGAGATATGTTTTATTTGGAAGAAAAGTTCATATACAAATAAGGAAAATTTGATTATTTTCCCCCTCTAACAGATTCCACCAAACACTTTTTAAAGAACAAGTTAGGTGGAATGAAAGGCAAAAAAATAAAAAGGGATTCTCCCTCACAATATTCATATATTGGGAGGCATAGATTTATAAAAATAGATTTATTGAACAAAACAACAAAAAAGTCACTTTTCCCCGATTTGCTAGCAGATGTTCCAAAGGAAGAGTTCTGTCAGCAATTTTCAAAGATCATGCCATGCTTGTGCGTTTACATGGGCTTTTGAGGATTTTTACACATATATGAACAGATGTGAATATAAATCTTGTCCAAGAGTATGCATAGCATGAACTGATTTCCCTAAGGAATTAATCCTATCAAAAGTAATTTTTAGGAAGATTCCAGAAGCTTAGTAGTTAGAGTATTGAATGGCTACTTTCAGAAATACTTTTGTTCTTCATCTCTAACTGGTGTTCATCAGTTTCATAGAAGGATTTTAAATCTTTATCTAAGAAGAGGAAGTAATCTGGTGAAACTAGGTTAGATTATCTGCCTCATTCTCTTGTTGTTCAAAACAATTGTAAAATAAAGCGGACTATGTCACCAAGATGGTGATATCTCTGTAAGATATTTTCATGCTTTTATGAGCTAATTATCCATTGCAAATATAAAAATGAGGACCAAAATAGAAGGCTTGTAATGCCAGTAATTAGCTTGTTTCACCTGTTTCATTAATGATGTACTTTCATATATCATTAAAGTAAAACAAATTTAAAATTACACATGAAGCACTACAAATGGACATTCAATGAACTTTTGCCAACATTGGTAATTTTATCTCTTCAAATATGTTAATGTGCTCCATTAAGAGAAATCTAGTGGACAAAGTAGAATACAAGGTGAGCTCTTGAGTCCTACGCTTGGCAGCAACAGTTACATACCTGCTGTATAAAACAGATTAGGTCTGAACTGTTCCACCATATGGTGGATATCACAGAGAATCAGTAGACTGCAGGATTTATAATGAAGTTCATGAGGATGAAAACAGCCACCTTGTCCCCTTTTCACTCTTTCTGCATAAAACAAAATAAAACAAAAACAAACAACAACAACAAAGTTGCAACAAATATTATTATAGGACTGTGTCCCAAGGCTTGCCAAAATGGTGGTAATAATATTGGCTGTCACAAGAGCAGCACTACAGAGGACATTTTTGCCACTTCTTCTGTAAATGAAGTTTACTGAACTCTTTTTTTTTTTTCTTTCTTATTCTAAAGTGATCATTGCTGAGTAGAAAAAAAAATGCAAAATCAGGTGCAATTTAATAACTGCAAGAAGATTTCTCCCAGATTTGCCATCAAAATATCATGCTTTATAGACTTCCCACAATACAGATAGCTGAACCTACAGGGTTATATCAGGAACACGGATTACAAGATTTCTTTTGAACACCAATACATGGTAGATGTGCTCTGACTTAGTATTTTCCTGTTTTGCAGCCTGATGTTGAACACCAGCAGGTCCTCAGTGGGTCTCATGAGACTAGGGATTCCAGGGAGTGCTGCACAGTCACGTTGGCAGGCAAGTCCAGACACAGTGCAGCAATTTTCTATAAATCTCCATCATCCCAAACATACTCACACCAATAATTTGTGCCTGTGTGCTGGTGATAAGTAAAAGGTGGCCTTTCTCACTGGCTGACCTGTTGAGTCCTCTCTTTCACGACAGAAGTGCCTAAAAGCACTTGAATTCAGCCTTGTGTGCCTGCCTGAGCCAAAATACTGACTCAAATATGATAAAGAAAACATGTAAGGTAGAAATAGCAATAAAAATGAATGATAAGCTTAGTTAGTGAAATGCAACGTCTCTTTTGTTAGTTCAGTGTAGAACAGTTACATAAAAATGATTCTTAATATATTTTATTTATCATAGTATACTGTCCATTCTCAGCTTCCAATATGAAAGTAAGAGGCAATTTTGAATTTTTTTTTTTTTTTTTTTGGAGGGGGAGGAGGATAGGTGGGTATTTTTATATATTATTTTTTTTTATTTAATAAAAATATTACACACAATATTCTTAGCTCCTAGTAGAAGCAAAAATGACAGAGGCATTCTCTGAAACCTCACTATCTAATAGGAACAGGAATAGTAATAAAGAAATAATAAAGAAATAAAGAAATAAAGAAATAAAGAAATAAAGTTCTGCCAAGTAACATACTTCCTTACTTTTCCTTGTGGTCCTAGCAAGAGTACTTCTTATGATGCGGGAGTTATCAGCTCTATTTCTATTAAGGAGGGAATTTCACATAAGCTTTTGCTTATGTGAAAGGAAAGTTACTGAAAAAAGGCAAAAACAAAATGAAAATGGAAGTGGTCAATGGAAAAAGAATGCAGAAGTCCTCCTTGCTAAATTGCACTGTGAAAATGCAAGTGATCTCCTTTACCAGGAAACAGATCCCTGGGGCAGGGGCAGGGAAGAAATCCTAGTCAAAATGTCTATAACAATTGAACATGAATTCATTGTGGCTACAGGAGAAAAAGAAGGAGAAAAACAAAACAAAAGAAAAAAATGAAACATGTTATGCTGATAGCCAGAATTGTTTTCTAGTGCACACCATAAACAAAAAATATTTCAAAACACTAAGAAAAAAAAAAGTAAAATATGTAAAAAATTAAGGATGTGTAGTAGAGGGCAGGTTAGAAAGATAGGCACTGTGTCTTTTTACACAAACCTGCCTCCCATTGCAATTCTAAGTTTGTGTCATGGGAATCATGACCATAGCAAGCTCATGCTCTTAATGATGATCCAAAATTTGCACTATAAAGAGGAAAAATATTTTTGTTCGAAGAGTTTGAGACAGCTTCAAAGGCAGAGGGTTGCCTTTAATCCTCCAAAAACTATCTGGAGAAAGGAGGCCTTCTATTCAGGGTCTGAGATATTTAAGATAACTCAATCCTGCTTAAAAAGAAAAGGAATAGACATTAAAATATGCAAAGACATTTGTCATAGAAAGAACAGAGACAAAATAATCTCAGAACTGCAAATCAAAGATTTATTTGTGAGCCAAAGCTATTAATTAATGTTCTCATGGAGTTAAGCTGTTTGTTTAGAAAGCTGTTAGTTGAGAGAAAACTGATCCTGATGGATAGTAGATTCAGTCTCCATGCTCACAGAAATCACTAGGTTTACAGTACATCCTATTATTTAACTGTTTATGTAAACTATTCTCCAATGTTTCTTTAGCAAAAGCATCTTCCATTCTCCTTCTCATGTTTGATTACTGGTGTAACTGGTGTAACAAAGCTCAACACTTAGAGCAACAAATTGTTATGCTCATCCAGGGAGTGACAGGAAAACTGTAATTTGTGCTCTGGATAATGAATTCATTTACTCCCTCCTTGCCTGATAAATACAGCAACTAAAACAAGGCAGGGAGTTTAGCTTGCAACAAAAGCATGAAGTGATTGGATACCTTTCTCTGGAGAAGGATAGAAAAAGGAGAGAGAAAATAAATTCACTGTACAACGCTGTGATTTATACACTTGAACACTCCATTTGACTCAAAGATCATGAGTAATGGCAATGATTGGCCCTTATGCAGGAACAAGCCTTCATAATGTTGTGTAGCTCCCCCAGAAAAATTAATCCTAAGTGTCTAACATCTAGGGAAGCTCCACAAATGACTTCCCTTCTAATAGCACTGGCTAACCAGATTATATCCAGCCAATTGCACAAGCTGGCTGCCTGATTTGGAGTACTAATATTTTTATATTGCCCAAAGTTAAGAGGCTTTTTATTACTTTGCTAGATTTAGAGGGCATACATGGAATATTAGCTAGTTATGCTATCTACTCATGTAGAAATTATTATCATAGTTGAAACAGAACAGGTAGATTATTTGCCCTAAAACAGGACACAAAGTAAAGAAATAAAATGTACAAAGATTGGATCTGCTAGTATCATTCATCCTCCTCTGGGACTCGTAAAGGAACAGTGCATCTGCTCAAAAAACCTCTTGCTTCCTGTAAAATGGAACAAGTGGTTCAAATCCCAGAAGCTAATATGTAGCAATTTTTGGTCATTCTGAATGAGCAATGGACAAAATCTATAATATTTACACTTTTTCTTGAGTCGTTTTCATTTGAAACTCAATCTATGCCCATTTAATATAAATTTAACTTTACTGAACTACTGCAATACCTTCAACAACTTTCGAATTTCCAGTAAAAGTAGATCTTCTTACTTGCACAGGAAAGCATGAAGTGTGGCATCTTGTTGAATATCTTAATTTATATTCCAACTGTCTAATACCTTTTCTAGGCATGGAATATAATGAAAATCTTGATGTGCAGCACTGAGAAGGAGGAGGAAATTAGTGTAGGAAAACTTATGTTGTGTGTTTTATTTTATTAATGAATACAAAACAAAGGAGAGAGTATTTTTCCGCTTTTTAAAATCAAAGAGTCTATTCTTACACTTCACAGCATCATCTATTGTTTAGCCAAGAAATTAGACAGATACATATATCATGTGTGTTTAATTTTACTTTAGTTCAAGACAAAAAAGTGTTCAAGACAAAAAGAGATTCTAATAGGAACAAAATTATTTTAAGCTACAGGGCATGCAAAAGTATGGCTGATTCTCACTAACGAAAAAAACCTTTTTTTCTCTTCGATATTTGCAGAACTTTAATAATCTAGGCTAAAATATCTGTTCTCATGTAAACACTTTAAATCTTTATTCCACTTTGCCCTCCACAGTGAAGGTCTTGAATCCAAACAGACGTTTCCCAACCTTTGCAAAAATAGCATGCAGAAGAAAAAAAAAAAAAAAAAAAAAAAAAAAAAAAAAAAAAAAAAAAAAAAAAAAAAAGGAAGAAAAAAAGGAGTTTATACCAATGAGAAATTTAGGGGAAAAAAAAAATCTTGTACTTTTTTTCATACAAATACAGAAATTAAACAGTCTGTAGTGGAAGCTACCTTTACAACTCACAAGGTTACAACTCTTTTTATTATTATAGAAACATTAGATTAAAAGACGGTAAAAAACTATAATTATTTAGTCCCCATGTCAGAATTTTATCCTTCAGAATTTCAGAATCTTCAGAATTTTCAGCAATTACCAAAAACACTATAAGACCTTCAAGCTTTGTTTTAAAGTCTCTTTTTGAACATGCTCTCAGTATATTCTATACTTCACTGCTTCCTAACTGAAGGAATGAATGCCAACTCAGTAAATAATCTCTATTATATATTTTAGTGAAAGATTTGATGAATATATTTTTCTGTTGTGGTTCCAAAAAATCCCATTATCTCCAGTCTAAATTAATGTGGCATCTGTGTGTAGAATAATACTCATCTTTAATATAACAAAATTGCAAGTAAAATCTTTTTGCTGAAAGGGAGTCATATGTAGTCTATCCCAACATCCCCTTCTTTATATAAACCAGAATATAGTAAGACAAGGGAACTAATGACTATTTATCAGTTCATTAATATCTGGTAACACTTGGGCACACTTTTTAAACAATTAACTAGCTTTTGTAATATTTACCACTGATGAGTACACAAATTTTAAAAACTGGTCCCATACTGTGAAAAAGAAGGTTTCACCCAGGTTACAAGAACTCTCTGAACAAAATGATGATTAGCTCCCTGCAAGCACACTCAGGCGCAGCATGCAGAGCTCTGCATGGAGGCTACACATTTAATTCCATAGAGTGAATACAACTTTCAAGGTGGGGATGTGCTGGCAAATAAATCCTTACAATTCTTCAGCAGTGCATGTGACTAGATTCCTGGCTTCACTGCAGCTTTAATACCATTTTTACCATGGTCATATAAGATCTTCCCATTTAACAAGCATTTCTGTCATGTAGAAATCTCTGCAAGAAAGATAGCATTTCTCTGTGAAGCTCTTCTTGTCAAAAAAGCAAAGGGGCAACACGTATCTCTTCAAGTACCTCTTCAATACTTCTCCATTCCATCCTGCCCTGGTTCTAATGCAGAGAGATTTAGAGGACTTTTGGGTCTTTTTTCTGGTAATATTTCAAAAGTGAGAGCAAAAGACAGGGATGAGAATTCTGGACTGCTCACAGACTTTTCTAAGTTTTTGTATCATCAGAGTCATTCCTTTTATGTGTCTCAAGGTACAGCCAAAAGAGAATAGCTAAGAGCTTTCCTGCACTCACTTAGCAAACACAACTCATGGCATCAGGAGAGGATGAAGAAAAAGAGAAATTAAGCTTCCAGTCCCAACCTTGCATGACATGTAATTAAATAAATGCTACAACAGATATTTTAGGTAGGGACTGATATTTTTCATTTTCAATGACTTCTTGCATGCTTCAGTTATAGTGTCCATATACTTTCTTACTTTTTCTTAAAAAAATCAAATGTTTTGCACCTACATATTACGAATATCTATTCAGTTGCAGCATTGTTACTGATAAGTTGTCAAATTTGTTTTCTTTAATTTGAATGTGTCCAGATTACAGCAATGTCTTCCATTCACTCTTCAGTTAAGACTATGGAAAAAGAAATAATGGCCTGTAGCAAAGACTGCAGTTCTTAAAGTGAATACTGTTTAAGAAATTAGGAGGCCTTTACATTCTAATCACAGATTTTTTACTTGATGAGAGTTCTATGTAATTATCAACAGACTTGACATAGATATGAACTGCAAGATTCTGTTATCTGAGGGAAGCAAAACTTATGTATACATAAATTATTCTTTTTTATATATTACTTTTTTACTAACTAAGCAAATAAATACCAAGAAACAGTTGGGATATTTCACACTACTGATGGTGTGAGAAGTGAAAAGTCAGAGAAAGAATAGAAGAGAATATATGTACAACTAATTATTGCTGTCTGAGTAATAATGACAGCATATCATAACTTGAAAGGGCTGATTGCACCTTGATCTCCAGGCAAAAGATTATGTATTTCAGAACTATATTCCCTAGGCTGATAACAAGCATATGTTTTTTACAGGTTTAAGTGTTTTGCCATTGAAAGCATAGATCTAATTTTTATGCTCTTTGTACTTTCTCTGTCAGCTACTTTACAGAATAACATCAGACTGGGAGAAAATGTATGTTTATCATATAAATGTATTTCTGTATATGTTTTGGCAATATGGGCAGTATTATGCAATACAATGAGAAGAAAAATTATTGTTTCACTCTATTCATATGTAAGCTTCTATTATTTTTCCATAAAATTTCTTGTGTTCTACTCCTTTCTGGCCTCATTTTCTTCACTAGAGGAAAATAATTGGGTGGTTAAACTGGTATGTCAGAAAAAGCAACCCTTGTGTCTCTTCCTTCTCATAGGAAACTAGTGAGATACTTTGAAAGAGTTGTATTTCTTCTTTAGCACTTCATAGTGCTAAAGCAAGAAGCAAATGCAAGGTTAATGTTTTAATATGTTTTTTATTCCTATCAAATATTAAGCCTTGGAAGGATATTTTATTTCTCAATATACCTACTGTGAGGGAAGGGTGAATCATAGTAGGACTTTATATTGCTAGCTGTACATTTGGAAGTTGTTTAGATAGGCTAGCTTAAAGAGGAAAATTGGTCTAGTGATACAAATCTCAGTTTTTCCTATTTCTGGTATTGATTTCCTATGTGACGATTGGTAATACCAAGGACATGAAGACCTCCTTATTTTCTGATTTCTGAATTTTTGGAATCTGATCTCTGTTTTTCAGAAGAAAATTAGAAGAAAAGGAGGAGAGAGGATTGTTATATTTTTTCTTCACTGTCGAAGTCTAGAGTAGACTACAATGCTGCCAGTTGTTAGGCAGCGGTTCACAGTTTTATAAGATTGCTTCTACTCATTTGCATGTCTAAATCATATGACATGTATATGGGTTAGCATGACTTTAATCCTCTGAGTTCTTCAGTACCATCTTCCTCGTTCCTTCAAGCAGTGCTCTCTTCCCTTTCTCCCCAAAGAAGTATCTGCAAAACATGTATATGAGCCTGTAGAAAAAGTCTGGATAATTTTGTAGGTTTTGCTAGGACTCAGATTGTTCCCATGCAGTTAAACCTTTGATGATGTTTTTGGCAACAGAGCTGTATGTTTTTTCCATATGTTTTAAAAATATATATTTTCTTCCAGATACAATGTAAGTGCCTTTTCAGTATTACACATAGTGGAAATAATATTGTCCTAGAAATAAAGAGAGTTTTCTAGTCTGCAATGAATACCACAGTCACCCTTCCTTCAGAGTAATTTTGGAGTGTTCTGTGTATAACTGCTTAGGTAAGTATCACTTCATTATCAGTAAAGAGACTACCACGCTCATCTGTTGATGTCTATCTGAGGAGCAATCATAATCTGCACGTAGGAAACAATAATACAACTTCTACAGAGCCCTACTTGCTTGCTTTTTCTGCAATAGTCCATTAAAGTCTACTTGTGTTTTCTTTTCCTGATACTGAGCATGAGAAGTCTCGTATTAACTGAAGAAGTAAAAGATTGTAAAAGATTATCAAAACTTTGCAACCTGCTGTGGATATCTTACACTTCAATATCAGTGAACAGCATGCTTTATCTTCTTTTTCAGTGGGAAAGCCGTGTGTCCAGTTTTGCCCTCTCAAAATCACATAACACTAATTTTCCACTACTTTGCATCTTGCACAGTATTTAAAGCCTTTTTATAATGTTCAAAAGCAACATTCCTAACTTCTACTGAATTCAGTTCAGGTGTTCTATAGGTTGTGGCATTCTAGATATCCATCCTAACATTCTTGTTACTGTAGATTTAAAATCACATCCATCTGCTAAGCTGACAGAATTACTTTACTTGTTGAGCATATTTTTGCATAAGACACAGAACAATGAAAAGCCTCCCTCCCTACTTAAATGGATTTTGAGGATAAAAATCCCTTATTAATTTCAACAAATGCTTCCTTTCTGGTAACCATCTTTTTAAATAAAATAGAAAGCATTGCCACATTTTTTCAAAGATCACTTTCACAGTTGAAGAAATTCTAAGAACACTGGCTGTAATTGACAATACAATTGTTATAGTTCTTACCAAAATAATTTTGTTTCAATTATACCAGTTTAGAAGTGAAGTGGCAAATTACACTCTCTGAAAACTACAGAACAAACTGAAAAACATTTCAGTTCCTATGCTATATGGAGTCATTTTCTTGTATTCTCTTTCACCTACACTTTAATGATTGTTATTTTACCTCAGCTTTCAAATCTGTTCGTACGAGGATCTGGATGCAAGGTAGGAGGACTACTCTTTCATTTACTTTATTAAAAAGTGGCAAGAGAGGCAAGCAGTCTTCTGATAATGAAAAATATTGGTCATTTTCTTTTGCTTTGTTTGCCTCAAACACAGCTTACAAAGCATATGGCTACTTAGAAAAAAAAAAAAATGAAAGATTTAGTGTTATTTTTCTTTATTCCTTAAGGTCAATTTTTGCCAACTATTTCTAATTAGATATTATCAATGACAGATATTTGTGCTGCATGAATATTTTTTAACAGGCTATTTTATAGTTACTTACAAATATCGATACTATCTGGTATTATATAGGCATGCTTAACCTTCCTCAAATATAGCATGAACCTCCACAACTCATTATAAGTGAAAAACAAAAAAAAAAAAAAGAAAGTATGAAAAGCTTGTATCTGTCTTGAAAATGGCCTCATACATTCCTGGTTAAGCATACATATTTTGCTTTGAAAGAATGTGAACTATGTGTGACAATTAATTAGTTGAAAACAAGAGCCATGAATACTTCAGACAGCATAATAATTGCTTATTTTAAATAAATTAAAATATAAAAATTATATATGCCTCTCTTGACATACTTGGCAACTAAACTGTTATAAAAGTAAAATAGCATATGCATGGCATTAAAACTTGGGATATTATTGAGTTTCTCTTTTCATGTTTTTGAGGAATACATCACAATGGGAGACAAGCACATTTTCAGTGTAATGGGAAAGTAAATTCCAATGAAATCACCAAACACAAAATTTTGCAAATTGCAGAATATTTTCTTGCCAGTGTCTTTATTTCTTCTACTTCATGGAAACACACAAATTTAAGCATGAAACTTACAGGATGTCTTGAAGAAGAAAAATATTTTTGGAACTGCTTGATACCTCTGGAAATAACTGTGTTTGCCCAGCTGTCACTTGAGTTCATTGGAGAGTTCTTATGGTTACTATGTAAGTAAAACTTCAAAAAAGTAATAGCCTACAGAAGTAAGGAAACTATACCTGATTCCTCTTCAACAATTTTGAACACTGTGGTTTGCTGCTTTCTTTTCTCTCACATTTTATTTATGTGAAATAAGCATACATATTTTTTACAAATATGTGCACATACCTCACACACTATCACAGCTCTCTTATCTATGTGATTTATCTATGCTATTCTTCCGGAATTTATCTTTGATTTACCAAAAAGTTAGTTTCTTTATGAATTTCTGTCACATAAGGCATGACAGGAATTCTCTCAGGATACATGCTCAAGGGAATATTGTGGAGATGTGTATCTCTACATCTCTTCTCCGTAACAGGGTTCTTGGGCAGGAGGATGCATATTGTGATGTCAAAGATACTATTGTGGCCTACTTTAATTTATAAAAATATATCTTCTAAGCAGAGTAAAACAAAACAAAATCAAGTCCCCAGGATCTGTCATTAGAGTGTTGCTAGGAAGAATTTACAACAATTATTAATGTTGGCTTTGTCTTCATACCAGCATGCTACAAACTAACAAGGAGATGCTAGTACAGCCGGAAGCCCCACTTTGGAAGGACTGATCTCTCACTTCTAAACGTAAATTTCCCAGCTGGGATTTAGAATGAACCTTGTTCTGTTCCCTGCTTTAAGGAGACTTGCAGCTGTGACAGAGAAATTGTTACTCTCATGACTTCTATTTACAAATAATCAGTTTGTTTCTGATGACACTGATGACAATAGATTACCAGATTTTGTCACTGACAAGAAAGCAGAGATATAATCCAATAAGAGCAAAAAAGAAAAACAATTTATGGTCAGGGAGGGTTCTTCCTGCATCTCTATTTTTCACAGGCCTGCTTGGTGCTCTGACAGAAAGGCAGAATGGTGGCAAAAATCATCATCTCATGCCTTTCATACTGCTGGCAAGTTACTAAACATTTTAAGTACCTTGTATTGGTCATATAATCTAGTTAACACATATTAGCAGAGATCTAGCATACCTAGGACCCTATGAAAAGGAGAAGCAGTTATATGATCATATTCTTCACAAAGTAACAAAATGTTCTCTTTTATAGCTCTCTTTCACAGTTCAAATGAAAGTATAATACTGCCCTGCAAACAGCTGAGACAAGACTCAGATGGATTATAACTTGCCATGCTTCCTTTATGCCCATACTTTTTTTCGTTATGCCTGCATATCATGACTATCCTGGCACGTAGATAAGGAATATAAGGAAGCAAAATCTATGTGAAAACTGTTTTAAAATTTCACTAACTTTTTTCTGTAGATAGGATAGAGACTTCAGTCCAGCTCCCATGCAGTGGAGTTATGCATTGCACTAATCGCCCTTCTTACTATCTTTATTTAGAACTTTCTATTCAGCTATTGCAGGAAGGAAAACATCATTTCTTCACCTGCCTAAACAAAGACTCAGAACCAAAGATCACATTTGCGCAGTTACAGTATTTATAAATGATGTCATGCATGCATCCAACATTTGCAGCAAGGTGTAGATCTGGTTTTGGTGCTATGGACTCACAGGCAAATATGCAGGTAGCGTGAACCTACACAGTTACAAAGTAAAGTTTACCACATGAAGACAAAACGGGAGAAACAATAAATTGCATACTTTAAAAAAAAAAAATGTTATATGTTCTATACATTCTTTTTCAAGGATAACTGAGCATGCAGGGTGGACACTTTCAAGATGAATTAGACAGTTTAAAGTCCTTGCTACTGCTTGGCTCCCAGAATCTGAAATCTTGAACAAAGTCCACTGATTTAGGAGAGTTAACTCCTGAAAGAAACAGAAATACAGTAACATATTGACTAATGAACAGGAAGAAAAATAAATCTTGAAAGCAAAATAAACCCTGCCTAGCAGTATTTTCAGGGTTCAGAAACCTAAGTTTTGATTAAATATAATATTAAGTGCAACAGAATAAATAGTTTATATTTCTGTGATATCTATCAACTCCTTTGAGCACACAAAGAAATTGATAGTCAAAGGCCAACATTTTTAAGACACATCTTAGTTCTGACTGTCTGCAATGTTGAGTACTCATCTGCAATAAACTCTTCTGATGGAAAGTCCTCCCTGTGTCCTTTTTGCAACATTTTAGGCTACAGAAGAAGTTTTGAGGCAGGACAGTTGGGAATAAATCTTTCTCTCAAGTAAGTTCTTAACAAGCTGATGCTCCTTCTGGGAGTCTTAAAGCTATATCATAATCACACTTGTGCTTTGGTATTAACACTCTTGTAGCTGTTTCTAGAAAGACATCTAAAATCCAGACTGAAAAGACATCTAAAATCCACACTGAAATTGAAGTATCAACTTCTTAACTATTTGTTAAGTACTCTACGTACTTTTTGGTTCTTTTCTTGTGTAGCGCTATTTGCAGAACAATAATGGAATTCCATTCTTCCCAGATCTTCAGCCTATTAATTTAGACTACTGTAGTCTAAATTTGTAGTCTTTTATTTTAGACTACATTTACTGGAATAACTAGCCACTGATCTTCCATATTATCTGAATACGTCGTGTAATGCACTGCCAATATTTACTCATATTTACCACGATAAAAATGCTCACATTTAAAATTATATTTTGAAAAAATGCAAGCCATCTAATAACAAAATATTTAAAGAAATCACAAATGGTTGTTTAAGCAGCTCTATGCTGCTTTTTTTTTTTTTTTTTTAAAAAAAAAAAAGAGGAAAAAAACACGCTTGCAAATGAAGTTCTTCCATGTCTTCAGAGAAGATCTTTTAAAACAATCTTATTACATCCACAGTCTTGGTCAGGGTCATAATAGGAAGGAAAAAAAAAAAAAAAAAAAAATTCCTTTTTTTCTGGATTTCTATTCCAGGTAAAAAACTGATATCTTTCACAAGAGATGAGAAGTTTCAGATGCTCTCAAGTCACAGGAGGTACAGGGTATCCTTTCAGAGTGGTCATTTGACCTCTCAGCATTGCCACAGTACAATTTAAATGCCTGCGTTTGAGAAATCTGATGTCTGTTGTTTTAACTATATATGCTAGATCTAACTCTGATATTATGGGAGTATGGGTGATAAGTGCTTGAAGAGTCATACAACAGCCTGGACATCCAAAGTCAATGGTTGAATGAGAACAAGTCACCTGAACTGAAGCATTTATTCAGTCCTTACTGTGCTGATGAGTAAGTCATCTAATTGAGCATTTTGTTATATTGATCCAAAGGCCACTTAAAAAACGCTTTATGCTTCAGGCAGTTTTAACTGTTCTGTGAACATGCAACACCTTTTAGGAAAACAATCTAACATCAGAATAAACTATCTGAAATGTTTTCTATACACATCTTTAATTTTCTTTCAGTGTTATTCTAACATATTTTTGCCATCACCAAATATATGAATCAGTAATTACGTGTCACTTGGTAATAGTACTCAGTTTCTTTTTTTTTTTAGGCTACTAAAAACAAGAATAAAAACAAACAGACAAAAACAGTGGCATGGTGACGATCTGATCCGACCAAGCTACTTAATAGATCTGTAGTCAGAACAAAACACTTTCAGTGAAATTCTCAAATTGTTTTACCCCTAAACTGCTCACACACACACACACACACACACACACATGCACAAATATACACATAAATATTTCCCCAAAGTGCAGTTCCTGATAAGAAATACTCCACATCAAATATACAATTGAAAGCTAGCTGTCATATTTCCTGCTGAAAACAAGTGCATATCTGCAGCGCAAGCAATGCATCAAGTGAGCACAATCCCTTGTCAGTCATGAACAGATACGAAGTTTGGACTCAGGCAAGACTCAGGCGACTCCCAACAGAAGATGACAGTATTGTCAGAAGGCCCAACGAAAATGCACTAAGAGTTGCTGCGACAATTAAATCCATCATTCCAGGAAAACTTGTTGGAAAAAGTTGTATTAAGGTCACAGATCAAGGAAATAATGTCTCATTAGTTTAATTTTTGTTAGCTTAAGTATATCAATGTACCTGTTACTTCATTTCTCACTTGTTTGCACCTTTCTGTTTTATTCATCATATCCCTGATTTTGATTGTCTCAGGACTGTTTCTTTTTCTAGGATGCTGTAAAATAACTAAAACAGTAAGTTTTAGGAGGGAATTAAGATTTCTAGATTTTATTCTCAAAGCTTACTCTTCTTTCTGTTGTAGATCAATAAAAATTAAAATAAGTACTATGTAATCTCTCCTATACTATCAATTATTTTATGAATATTTTGAAGAGAGTAGCAGAGATACTAACATTAAAAGTGGAGGTCATTTGATAACTACTAAGTTAACTTCATTTCCACACATGACAATATTAGTATACAAAAAAGCACATGCAAGCACATAGTCTTTCTCTTTCAGCTTAACTACAGCTTAACTAACAACTTGCAGCACATACTTCAGTCTAATGGACAAACTCCAAGTAAAGAAAAGTATGCTATTGGCCTAAAGCAATCATTGAGTAAAATCACCAAGCCAACAAATTTCAAAGGACATGGATTTTCTTTCCCTAGGTTAATTCAGAACTGACAAGTCTGAAAATAGTGTCAGCATAGCAAACAAATGCTACAGATATTTTGGATTAATTTACAATATTCTTTGATTATTTTATATATTTCATAAATATCAATTTCAATGTTTTCAGAATACTGTTATGCAAACTGTATATTGTTTTTGTAATAACACAAGAATATAACATTTAAAAATATATATGCTTACTATAAGTGATATGCTTACTATAAGTCATAAAAGA
>WBNA01000594.1:132420-144912 GCA_013398345.1 Nothocercus nigrocapillus
AAAAAAAAAAAAAAAAAAAAAAAAAAAAAAGGATTTTGTGACAATTTAATCAGGTTTTCCGAAGATTATCTGAATAGTGTATCTGAGCTGTTCTTTAGGATCATATTCCGTTTTCCTTCGGAGAGCAAGTCCTAGGAATGGATTCTGCAAATTTCTTATAAAATAACTGTAATTAAATATGCTTTATGTATCCAGTTCTTCTTAGCATTCTGTTCCAAAACACCAAGTCTTATTCTATAATCCTTATTACTTTAGCATCAGCCTATATGCCTCTGCAGTTTAATATAATCATCCTTACCATAAAACATATGCTTAAGTCTTATGAACTGTCCATAACTACAGATATTTCCCTAACAAAAATAGAGTTGGATGTGCGAAGATACTAATCAGAGCCCTGGGGTTTGTTTTCTCTATGGGATTTTATCTTTTAAAGATCAATTTATTTTTGAGTTGCTGAATATTATCTTGCAAATCTCCAGTTGCCTATCCTTGCCCTTTCTGTTTTTTGTCTGAATAGCTCAACACATAATTCTTTCCAGAATTTCACCTAAAAGAGATAATTTACTTACATTCAAGTCATGTTTTGTTTCCTTTTCTAGGATTTTAGATTTGGTTACCAAGGCTCAAGTACAAATTTATATATTTTTTTTTCATTAATAGTTTTCAATGATGTATCTGAATTCTCATATACTCTTACTAGCCTGTTGTTCTCACACTTACCTTATCACAAAATAGACTTTGTACTACTGCAAAGATATTAGCCATTGTTCATAAAGAAATGTTTAAAATATTCCGTGTGAATTTAACAAAAATTAGTCTTTTTCCTGTCAACCATGAAATGTATCATCAATTTTCCATCTTTTGCAATAATTCATTTAAAAAATTACATAGGAAACTACAAAATATAGGGGAATATTATGCATCTGTTCTGCTTTCATTTCTTTCAACTCTTAGAAACATCTGTTTCTTGTACTGCCTCAAGAAAAAAAAAAGCATTAAATGCATTTATTTATTATTTTGTAATTTGTTGCTTTGTTCATATTGTTTTATTGAAGAGATATATATATGTATATTATATATATATGGATTATTGTAGCAAGATAGCAAGACAGCATTCATCTTTTGACTCTACCTTTTTTGACCTATAAATGGATTGAAGTCACACCTGCAGATTTTAACAGAAAAGCTCATGTTTTTTGCAGATAGAAGTCAACTTTATGATAGAAATATAATATATAGTATGCAAAAGATTTCAGTAAAATGAGCTTTTACAACTCAATTACAATTATTCCTCTGTGATATGTTAAACAAAATAATTACTACGTTTATGTGTTCCTGTTTGAATTGTTAATTTCTTACCTACCTTACTAAATTACCTATTCTGCAAGTCATTAGATATATTATCATTGAAAGTTTTTTTGTTTTTGTTTTTTAATTATTAGTCAAACCTTTCTCTTCAGTATGTTTCTCTGCTCTTTTAAAAATTTTTCCCTCTCATACCACCTAAATCATATTGTGCATACTCTATTTTTTCCAGCAAAGATCTGTTTAGGGTATATATAAATGAATATACATATATATGTGTGTGTGTGTGTGTGTGTGTGTGTGTGTGTGTGTGTGTGTGTGTGTGTGTGTGTGTATATGTATACAAGCTCAGTCTTATTCATTTCAATGCCAAAATATTAAGGTTGTCCTTTCTAATAACACCAGGGCAACAAAGAACCAGAATTGGCGCAAAGGTTAATCACTAGAAATTGCTAAGTATTTTATATGATGTCCAGAACACCATGAGCAGAAAAAAGTTATATACTATTCAGGTCTCACTTTTGCTTAAAAAAGAGGTAGAATGAAAGACACCATCTTGGAACACCTTTTTTCTCCTCATTAGTCCCCTGACAGTTACATTCTGGTTTACATTTAACAAAGGAACTACATAGATAAATTTTACATTTCAGTTATGTATACATACTGTAATGAAATATTTTCCATCTCATAGAAGTTCAGGGAGATATTAGAGAGAAATCAAAATTTTAAAATAAATTCAAAAAATGTAAAAACTTTTTCAGATAATTTATCCATTTTTTTCCTCATTTGTCTCTGATATTAATGTTGCTCTCAGAAAGCCTTTAGACCTCTGCAAAAAGCAAAAATTCATGGAGGGAAAACTGTAAAGATGTGTCAATTTTTAAAAAGACAAGTAAGATGAGCGAGGCAATTGCAGGGTGACAATCAATCATAAAATGACTGGATGCCTAGTGCATGTTTGATTAACAGAGAATTGGATGAATGTATATAACTAATGCCAATCAGTACAAATTAGGGAAAATATAGCCATGTCAAATTAATTAGATTTTTTTTTTTTTTTCCTGATAGGAGTATAAGTTTAATTGATGAGGTAAAAATGAAATAGGTTTCTATAAGGTGTTTTGACTAGACACTTCATGACAAGCCAATTTACTGATCTAAATGATACAGTTAGCATGTTACATTATAAAACTAAAATAGTTCAGGTTCTTAAAAATGTAACTGCATATTAACAAGAAAAAAAAAAAAGTCAGGTCATGATTTCTTGCATGGATTGTTCCTTGGATGTGTACTATATGAACATTTGTTTACTGACTGCCTCATAACCACTGTAGGTAATAAATTGCGAGAAAGACAGGTGGCAGATATGAAGCTCTCTATATTTACCTGGTAATCAAATTCATATTCAACGGAACCAGATACAAAAGCATAATGTGCACACAAAATGGTTGACCAAATTGGAAAGCAGGATCTTTAGAAAGGCTCAGAGTTGTTCAGCTGAACATTACATTCAGAAAACATATCACAGTTTTTGACAAACAGTAGGAAAAAAAATCCTGCCTGATATACTATCCACATATTTTACACTGCTGTGCTATGCTTACACCTCCAGTTCTGGCATTCACATGCCAGACTAGAAATGAGAATAGGGTAATTCTGACTTTACTCTGCATTTATGCTTACACTGTTCTTATAAAAGTCCTTCTTCCATGACAGATATCCCAGCTTTCAGAGGGGATATTACAAGCTTTATTCTTGCAAAAACATTTTCTTACAAAAATATTTTCCTAATATCTCAAAATTACCATCCAGATATTTAAATCAAGATATTGTTTCTTTTCTGTACCACAGTAATATAGAGAATGCACTGTTCCATTCATCTTCAGTTCAGTCTTTCATTTGCTCAAAGATGTTTAGAAAGAGTACCCTATCTCAATCTTTATTTCTTTAAGACAAGCAAGCCTATTTTCCTCATATATCATGAATTTTAGAACTTGGATTCTCTTGGTTATTTCTCTGGACTCCTTATGAATAACCTATGAGTGACATTCTGAGCTTCAAGTCTTACCCTAATGTACTGGCACTTCTCTGCCATAGTGTTATCTATAAATTTAATAAGCATTCATCATTCCACCATCTATGTAAAAATAACACCCTACCTACACTGGTATAGCACTGTAGTGCTGTCCTTGCTAAACTAATACGGTCTGTTTTTCAGGTGTAGTGGTAGCTTTGGAAATCCTATGGAAATAAAATAACATGAAACTCTTGTAGAAATCAAAGATACATGAACAACTATTTCCAAAATTAGCAGCAAGGTGTGCTAAACTGCAGACATATTAATATTTGTGTGTATACTTAATAGTGATCAATTTGCATTAACAATTTTCCCAATTTTGTAATTGACCATGTATGTACAAAGTTTCAGATTCCTATTACACATGTTCTAGAGCAACAGGGGGAAAAAAAATGTATGTGTGCTTCATGACTACCTCATTGCTACAGAGTCTAATAGTCATCTTACTGGAAGATGTTATATCTGAGAAGGACAGATAACTGTTATCCTTTTGAGCTGAAACATTTGAAAATAGTGAAGGCTTAAATCATTGTCCTTTGCAAGCAAAAAATTAAATGATTGCTATATAGGATCACAATACTAGATCCTAAGCCTGTGTCAAATTCTCACCAACTTCAAATGAGGTGAGAACAGAACTATTGAAATACAAGGGTTATTTTACCTTACAGCTAAAAGATGACATTTTTTCTAAAATAAGAAATATTATAAATTAACACTCTATACTAAGTAGGATATTTGAACAACTTAACACAAGCATCAGTCGAAACATGAAGATTATTCAAACTTACATTGAAGCCTGATAAATACAGATCAAGAGCTCACAAGGTATACTTTTCATGTAACGCTTGACATGGCATAAACTATTTTCTAAAATTCAGTATGATTTGGTTGAGATGCTTTTTTCTTAACCTGACAAGCAACAGAATGTGTAGGAATAAACCATATTTGCTTCACATACTGGTAGTCTTGCAAATGAAGAGATTAAGAGATGGGAAAACCTCTAAAAAACCTGGAGTGCATAAACCCAATACAGTTAAACAAAACCTATTTTTTATAACGATTTTACAAAAGCAATCAATAAAGGGTAACATGGGCAAAAAAGTCTGTAAAACTGTAGAGCTTACTATATGACCAATGCTAAGTAAGTATTCAGTAGACTTTACTCAAAAAATCTGCTACATAGTTATCCAGCTATCTTAACACTTAGCTATCCAGCTGGAATATGACTACATTCCTCCTCTCAACTTTTTGCAATACAAAAACAACTAATGTTATACAAATGCTCAAGAAATTAATCTTTATGTTTCTCCTTTAGAGAAGTTCAAAAGATAGTGTATATTTATAATTTCTCGAAGTGATGTAGAGTTTTGTTTTGTTTTAAAAATGAATAGTTTTAAGAAATCGTAAAAAAACAATCATAGTGTAATCTCACATTGCAAGAGTCAGATAAACAGAGCTGTGGAAAGTACATACTGACATTTGTCAAGTTAATTTTTTGACAATTTGCTCTTTAATCAAGGTAACTTAATATGCCTAACAACAATGAAAAATAGGATAAAAATTTTGTCATATGAAATCAAGGGCACAGCTAACAGATACAGAGCTGAGTAGCAGACAAGAGTAAATAAAAACACTGCAGAAGGAGCTGAATTTATAGGTGTGCATATCTTGCTTTATTTAAGGTGGAAATTACCAGGAAATAAATACATAAATAAAAAGTAATTTCTTCTATTAAATCAAATTTCACATTCTGCATTGTTTTCTCTGGTGCAGCTAATTCTACTTGAAAAGTGAAGACTTCTCCCACGTGAGACCATTCATGCCTTTTTTTTTCACATATTTATGCTATTTGTAGAGATTATTAATCATAATTACTTTAACATATTTTGTTAGATAGTTATATAGATAATGAGTAAAGAAGTAAAATCTTACAATCAACCTTTCCTGACCTGAAGATAGGTAAAAAAATTGTAGGCACTTTTTTTGCTCCAAGTTCCTGCAGTCAGACAGAATGTCTTAAATTAGTTCAGAATCTTCAAATGTTAGTTCAAGGCCTTTCGAATCTTTGTTATTTCTTCTGCTTTAATTTGGTGTCATGGATTGTACTAGCTTATGGAACACTCTTTTGTCGTAAACCTGATATTTTATTCCAATTCATAACTCATAGAAATAAATGAAGACTCCAAGCCTCTATATTATAACATCAGATTTTTTGTTGTTTTTGTTGTTGTTTCTTTTTTGTTGTTGTTTTAATTTTAAATTAAGAAGCAGTTCTCCTGGGATCTGAAATACGCATGAACTAGATGAAAGTATGTAGTTTTCCAAAATACATCAGTTTTTCATGAGTATGTTGCTGAATTTGTATTTTCTTTTCTTAACATTAAAGATTTGTGTATATTTAATATACACATTAGTACGTATATATATTTGTATGCAAACAGTCTGTTTGCATCATCTGACATGATAATATCATCTGACATGATTTTATTAAGCATATGAAGTCAAAAATATAAATATTAAATAGCATTTGGAAGAGAAGAGGACCAGACCTGTCTTAAAACTGAAGAAAAAGAACTCTTAAAGTTCTCGGATATTTTGAAGCAGCAAACTCTGTAGTCATGGTTGCAAATTAACAGCAAAGCAGCAGCTTTAACTTTTACATGGTCAACATTGTTTCTACGACAGCATAAGAGAACTGGGCGTTAAACCACAAAGTCTTACATGAAATGCTTGTCTGTGGTGGCTCTAGAAGTTTAGTTATCCAAGATAAATACATAGACATCTTAAGTACCATTTCTAATGCATCACATCTCTCATCCCCTGACTTATCCCCACTCAAGTGATGAGAACAAGAAATTCCCTGAATAACCTGGGAATCATTAAGGGAGATATCTTATTTTCATGGTTTGCACATACTTGAAATTCAAAGTAAACTTAAGTATAAATCAATGCAATAAATCAACAATCTAAAGAATTACTTTTTTGTGAGAAACAAAAAAAGGAGAAGCAAGTTAAGCTCTATTTAAAGGTCTACAACCTTTTGAAGCTGGAAGACCAACTCATTCTGGAAAGCTTAAGTAGATAGAACAGATGTTCATTTATCTGTCTATTGACCTACTGACATTTTAGAAGTGAAAGACAGTTTTCCTCATAAAGAAGGAGAAAATAAGGACAAAAAGCTTCCTCTAAATACTTTTTGATTGGTTGAAGGATAAAACCCCTCCTCAACAGTGCCATGTGCAATTTCCATATTAGTCTCCAGCTTTTGTAGGCAGAGAAAAGCAAGAAAGCCTGTACAACAAAGCATGTCACTGCCAAGGTAATGGGAGAACTGTAATACTAAGGGATTCTTCATGCATTCCTAGAGCCCTGTGGTGACCAGAAGTGCACTATGGATATATCTACATACAGCATCTCTTCATCCAGGTATCTGAATCTACCATCTATAGTATAAGAGTTATAAAATCTCTAATGAAGCTGTACAGCATCTACTCTTAAATGCATTCTTGTGTTCAAATATTGTTTCTTGGCAGACATATAGGAATTCAGTTGAATTGAAAAGCCAGGAAAGCATACCACAGTCTCATATTTGCTAATAGTTTCTTTATTGCACATACAAGACAAGGGAAAAACATTATCAAAATAAAAGAAATAAGATAGGAACCATGCTAACCCCTGACAAGAATTTCCACCAGTTCAATTCCCTAACAAGTATCATACCGTAGCAGGGTTCAAATGTCTGGCTAAGGTATTCACAGTCCCCAGGGAGATGGGTTTCCAGATCTTTCTTTTAAATTACGGTTTTCAGTGAGACAGATCATAATGTTAGCATATTTCATGGCAGTTCTCCACATCTTCTCCATATTCTTTACTAATATGTACAGAACATGAACTAGATAACCAGATATATCCTACAGTTATACAGAAAGTAGGAAAGAGTGAGGCAATACAGCAAAACCATCACAAAACATATATTAAGCCTTATCATTGTGAATCCTTTGCAGTGACATCAGCTCCATAATTGGGGGCAGAAAGGATGGTTTCCTCCACTGATCTGGGACAACATCAATGGAAAGTTTAAGAATCTTACTCCATCAGCTTGCCCACTGATGTCTGTGTAGAAAGCCTACTTTCATAAAATATTTTCATAGCATTTTTCCCCAAAAGACTGAACTATCATTTTTCACATCTTTGCCTATGAAAGCCGGAAAATATAGACCTCAGATAGTTTTAAAACTTCATTGCTTTACATGACCCTGAATGTTTGACATTAAAATCAGCTGCATGTTGTCAAATGAAGCAGCAATAATTAACCATTTCTATACTAATGCAAGCACAAGCCTGGCAAAACTGAAAATCTGAAAGCTAGCTCTCCTCAGAGTTCAAAAATAATAAGAAATGCTAAGCCACCTGGCATATACTTTCTTTACATCAAAAACAGAGAAACTGTCCATATGGAAGTGAAATGACATAATTTACAAGAACTTCCTGAACTCGAGATATCTCAAAATTTCCCATCCTTTCTCTCAAAAGAAAATTTGTGAGCAGAACAATGAATTAGGTAAGAAATAGTCTTAGGACAGAAGGCACATAAGAATCAGACCCACAAGCCTATCCCTAGATTCAAGCAGTTTCAAGAATTGTTATTTCTTACATATTTAAGAAAACACATGCTAAAGCAAGGCTTTGTTAAAAGTCTGCCAGCTTATTGAAGCTATCTGAAACTAGAGAGATTCTCCTAGACCCTGGAGACAAGAGAGGAAGTTCTACTGAGCTGGTTGATATTATTGTCAAGTCACTATGATCTTTGAAAGATCATTTAGAGCAATAGAATTGACTGAGGACTAGAAGGAAGCCAATGTCACACCAGTCTTCAGAAGGGCAAGAGTGAGGATTCAGTCAAATACAGTCTAACCTCCATTCCTGGAAAAGTTATGGAACAGCTTATCCTGGATGCTATCTCTAAGTATGTAGAGGACAAGAAGGTGACCTGGCATAGTCAGCATGGATTCACCAAGGATGATAATCTGATAACCTTCAATGATAGAATGACTCACGGATGCCCCAGAGGGCTGTGCTGCTGTTCAGAAGGACCTGGACTGGCTAGAGAGAGGAGTGGAGAAGAACCTCATGAGGTTCAACAAAGGCAAGGGCAGGGTCCTGCACCTATGGCAAAATAACCCCATCCACCAGGCCGTTGGTTGACCTGCTGGAGAGCAGCTTTGCAGAGAAGGACTTGGGAGTCTGTTGGACTTGGCCCTTGTGGCCAAGAAGGTAATTGTATCCTGGAGTGCATTAGGAAGAGTGTTGCCAGCAGGTCGAGAAAGAAGATTCACCCACTTAGCTTTGGTGAGACCACATCTGGAGTGCTATGTCCAGTTCGCAGTACAAGAGGAATATAGAACTGCTGGAGAGAGCATAAGGCTACAAAGATGATTAGGTTACTTAAGCATCTCTCCTGTGAGGAGAGGCCAGGAGAGTTGAGTTTGAAGAACTTCTTTACCGTGAGGTTGACAAAGCCCTGGAACAGGTTGCCCAGAGAGGTTGTGGCATCTCCTTCTCTGGAGATCTTTCTAACCTGCCTGGATGCCACCCTGTGCCATGTGCTCTAGATGTCCCTGCTTATGGTGAGGGGTTGGACTAGATGATCTCTAGAGGTTCCTTCCAATCCCAACCATTCTGTGATTCTGTGATCTGTATGAAGAAGAGAAGGCTGAGAATGGATCTTATCAATGTGTATAAATACATTTAGGGAGAATGTCAAGAGGAGAGCACCAGACTCTTTAGTAGCGGCCACCAACAGGAAAAGAGGCAATGGCCACAAATGAATCATAGGAAGTTCTATTTGAATCTGAGGATAAACTTCTTGACTGTGACAGTGACAGAGCAGTGGAAAAGGTTGAGAAGAGAGGTTTTGGAGTTTGCTTACCTGAAGGTATTCCAAACTTGACTTGATATGGTCCTATGCAATGTGCTCTAGGTGACCCTGCTTGTGCAGGGGTATTGGACTAGATGATCCACAGAGTTTTCTTCCAAGCTCAGCCATTCTGTGATATCGTGTGGAAGCCCGCTACAGGAACAATAGAATGGGTTGTCTTGTTAGCAGAGTAACTAACTGCAAGGCCAACAGTGCAGGTGCTCTGTCAGCAAACTAAGAACAAAAGAGCAACTGTACGGCAGCTTCTAGAAGCTGATGTAATCCTTTACGTTATTGGCTGTGCTTCTCACTCTTGCAGACAAATAAGGTACTATATCCAGATGATCTGCTATATGTATACTGATATCTTAATAAATATCTTCTGGCTCTCTGCCTTGAGACCCTGCTCCTTCGTATGTCCACAATCAAGATTGCTGTATGAGGGCAGAAATAAAACATAACAAATCCTCCTGTTTTGTCCTTTGACAGCGTATGTCATATTTTCTTTTGAAAGCAGTTATGACAAGGACAGAATATTTCAGTTCTTAAGAAAAGGCCAATAGAATATTTTCATTTATGTAAGAGTGAAACTTCAAAAAACTTCAAAAGAAAATTCAAAATCCTGTTAAGAAAGGAAAACCTTAACCAGATTTACCCTTGTGATTAAACTTGCTGACTTGTGTGAGCACAATCATAAACTTCACAAAGAAAATAAATAAGGGAGTAGAGGGTAATTGTATTAAATATAGACAATATACTGTTAATAGGAGAACTTTTTCGCCATTTGCTGCTTTATCTGTACCTTAAATGAGCATTAAATCAAGTGTTCCGTGGGATTTATGACTACTTACTAGTTAAGAGGTCAGCAGATATAGGCTGAGATACAGCCTTTGATTTCACTTTTTCCCAAAGAGAAGTTGAATAAGCCAATCAAGACTGAAAAGTCTCTATGGAGAGAATCTCTATATATGCAGTCTCTACTGCTTTTAGTAATTCTAACTGCAAAAGTAGAATTTAATGTGTGTTTTGAAAGTGATTTTCTGAAAACATTTTCTCAATCTACAATATGTCTTGAATTTTGAGGACTTGTTACTCATTCACATAATTAACCGAGGTAAAAAAAAGCTGCATTCTACATCAAATAACTGTGTAAATCCCTGCTGGTTTAATGAATAAAAGTGGCACTGGCTCATCTAATATTAGATTTTTAATGCATGCTTCTACCAGTACATCTAACAATTGCTGGCATTTGCTTATCTAATATTGACTGAAAAACAATCTGTTGAGAGTTTATTCAAGGCCATCTCTTCCTAGTTTCCACTTTAGGCTTCTCTTTTCTAACGTGTTTAATGACTTACACAGATTTGATTTTTCCCTGTGCCTATCAAAAATAGGATAGTTCAGAACAAAAGTAAGAGAGGCCAGCACTGGATCATAAATAAGAAAAGTCATGCATAGAGACAGAATTTTATTTACTTCAAATAATCAGTCTGGAATTGAAGATGATGAAAGAAGGTAAGAATATAGGAGTGAAAGGACTCTATACAAGAGAGATAATGAACAACCACCTTCACTGTATTTTGGTGTGAGTTTATACTAAATCAGGTCATGTAGGTTCACCAAATCTAGAATCCCAGACAACAGAGTTATCTTCAGAGAACTGCCAAGTAACTTAATATTTTCCTCTTGATTTGTATCTTACACACTGATATCAAAAGTAGTGCTACGAGTTTAATAGCTCTTAGAATTTCCTTCTGTTAATCTGTCCAGTTACTTATGCTTCCTGTATTCCTACAATCTATGGCAAAGCCTTCTGAAGCCTTCTGGTGTGCTTTAAACAGGGTAACCTCCTTGAAAGTAGGTGCAAAGACAAATGAAGGTGGATCTTCAGACACATGTTGCAAGTTCTGTCAGAGTGGTTTAAAAAGCAGATTTCAAGGAAGAATAAGCTACTTGTTATAACAGACACTACCTCTTCCTTGGGGGGTTCCCATGTCACAAGTCACTGGAGGCTAGGAATGTACTGCTCCATAAAATTTTCTCACTCTTTCTTGCTTTCCTTCATATCCACTATGTCTCATTGACAAATACAAGAGAATGGGTTAGATACATGTAACTATTATTATTTGTATTACAGTTTTTATTTATGTTACAGTTTCACAAAATAAAAATTAAGCGTTACTGCTTAACTGTGTTTCTGTTGTTGTTGTTTGTTTTGTTTTGTTTTGTTTTTCACTGACAACTAAATTACCTCATTCTCTACACATGGAAATGAAGGTGCTAAAGTGTTTCTAAGACTGCAGAGTTTGAGAAGTCAAAAAAGAAGTGTGTATTCCTTAGACTTCACAATATTCAACTGAAGTCTAGGGTAATATTAATAAAAAAAAAAAATAAAAAAGATTTGGGTTTGGTTTAAACCTTCTGTAAAAGTTCTTTGTGTTTCTGAGGTTGGAGAATTTTTATTCACACAAGACCTAACAATTTGAACAAATGAGACAACAGTTATCAATTGTGACCCCCCAAAAATTTAGAAAGTATGTATCTATTTGAGAAAAAGGTTTTAAATCTGTGGTTTACTTCACTAATATGCCATGTGAGACACCATTTAGTATAACTAAATGTTTCTATTTGTTTTTTTACTGAATTTGTGTTACATATGATTCAAGTCACCTTTAACAATCCAGTGCAATTTTTTTCTTCATAACCTGGAGAGTTGACCGGACTGTATTAATTTACAAAAGATGTTGCAGAAGAGTAAAGAAATAGTGAAATTAGACTAGTTATTTTTTATTAATAAAAGAATGAAAGAGAGAGAGAGAGAAAAGAAAACTTAGAATATGAAGAATTAGTTGGCAACCAGATAACTGCTAAAGAGGGAAAAAAAAAAAATGTGACAAGGTGATTTGCTTCACTAGCACAGGGGAATAAGACAAGCTAACAATTAGGACATTACAAAGCAACTGCACTTAGGACAGCAGACAGAATAGTAGCCAGACTAGCATTATAGATGGATGTCCACTCCTCCCTTAATGTTTATGTAGCTTTTTTAAGAGGGTCTTTCTGCTTGCCATGAGTGTTAAACCAAATCCATGACTCTACTGTTTTGGAAAACTTATGCTGCAATGAATTTATAAAACTGCTTTGTTATGCTGGTAGCAGCTACACATTTTGAAGAACTTTAATATTTCTAGTT
>WBNA01000594.1:145010-165314 GCA_013398345.1 Nothocercus nigrocapillus
GTTCAGCAGAGTTTCTATGTTATCAGTTATGTCTTAGATTCGGTATTGGAAAGAAATGTTAAAATATACAGGCAGATAAATATGGCCTGGCCTGAGCTATACCCAATTGCATAGCACACGCAGAGCTACCGGATGTGACATACGAATTTGCTAGACGCTAAAAATAAGAGCGGAAAGCAGACAAGAGTTACCAATAGTGCCCTGAGGAATAGGTGGATCACACAGATCTTTAGCGGAGTTATATGAGAAGGATAACCAAATTTCACAAAGAGTTGAAGACAGTCAGCTGAGACAGGATTTTAGTGGGAGAGCATAAAACAAGTTATCGTTGTACCAGAATCTTTCGACTAAAACCTCCCACAGCAATATTTTGGGAGTTTGCCAAGCTAACTTCCAGCATGAGCTCTTACAGCCTTAAAGAACATCCTTTTTCTATCTCCCAAAATGCACTGATTTGTTTACAAGTTAAAATGAACTTGCTTTACTTAAAAGGTCTTAGAGTAAATAGCCAGCTACAGAACCTATGGGATAAAGGCACACATTAGGTGGGGGACTCATCACATTCTGGGGAACAATCTTATCTTCCAATGATGAAATCTAAGAGCAATGGATACAATTTGAGGGAAAAAAAAAGTTTATAATCTTTCTGACAATTTTTTACACAAGTAAAATGAATATCATGCATTAAAGTACTCTTATAAGAGACTTCACGGTTTGAGACCCACAAATCAAGTACTTACTGCAGTTCATCCTATAGTCTTCAGCCATGGTGCAGACAGACATTGCTCAAACCATGAGAGATGGTAAGACCTAAGAGAAAGTTATAAATTCCTGAAGGACATTAGAAGAAAATTCATTCAATTTTGAGACATAGAGTCCTTATTATTTTTGTTACTTTAATTATTAACGTAGCAAGATGCATTTTCCATTTTTAATGATTAATTTGCAACATACCTTTCAATACTATTACCTATCTCCACTGCAGCAGTTCTGTGAACAGTACAGTTATCCCAAAGTTTATTCCTTTCTAGGAATGCCTGTCAAACACTGTTCACGCCAAGTGTGAATCATATTTGATATTCTATTTGATGAAACAAGTGTATGACACTGCACATATGCAAAACATTCACAGATGAGATAGTCTTCTGGCAGTCAGCCTCAGCCACCTTCTGTTCTTATAACAGTAGTGAAATGAGGTTTCTACTTCACACTACTCTATAAAATTTAAAGAAGAATGCACTGTATTTCACTAGCACTACTTTCTGGAGAGTTCTGAAATGTGTATGTAGATGATGAACGCTGATGTATGTTTTCCTGCTTTGCTAGGATTTGGATAGCTACATAATACTACAAAGCAAATATTAATTTGAATAAGAAAGGAAAATCATTTTTGAAAACTTGGATTAAAAACCACACTGTTATTCAGCATTCATTTCTGAAAATACCTTTTGTCAGTTTCTAGTCAGTTTTCTATCAAGCTATTTTGTATGAATGTTCTTTTCTAATATTACTAAAAGACTGAGGCTCTGAGATCTGCACACAAAGAATAACAAAGATGTTCATGTAAGTGCTGGACACACACTATTAAGTTTAATATTCACACAAGAATGTGCTTTCAGAACTTTTATTTCCTTAGAAACAAAAAGAAAATACAGACCACAAATCTTCAATCTATCTGTCTTCATCTGCATTGCTATACCATAGACTGCATTACTTCTGTGTAACTGATCATTTGCAGTCACTATACCAAATCTGAGAGATGTGCTGTATTTACTTATCAGAACAGCCTGGAAATTGAAGTATCAGTTGAAGTATTTCTCAAATAAGTTTCCCAACTGCAAATGGGATTCAGACATGCTTGAAACTGTCGAATCAAAATGGCAGTATTTTGTTTAGAGATGTCACATTTAGTTTCCTTTATCAGAAAAAATAAGTATTAAACTCAGATGCTTTGCAGAGGTTTATGTCCTCATTAACTCAAAAAACAGACAAACAGACATATTTATAAGACCTGAATGCGGACCTTGTATTATCTTGATTAAAAGGAGAAACTTTAGGAGATATATACCCAGGATGAACTACTTTCCTGCCCTTCCTCAAGCCTTACTTTCCAACATCCTTCTCTGTCATTAAAAAAACTTAACAGCAAAGCCAAAATTCTTAATAGAGCTTCAAGTAATCAATATCTAGAACACCTCCATAACAAGAAGTGAAAGATCCTATGTTGTTTTCTCCTCTGCTTGGCGAACAGAAAAAGGAGAGTGTTCCTGGAGTATTTTGCTGCCTAGACAACTCAGCAGAATTTACAGAGGTACCCATAGCCCTAACTCCTTTGCAGACTAAGTTTACCTTTGTCTGTAAATCCCGTAGCTGTAAGTTAGCAATACACTTCTCAACAACTTTAAGATACTCAAATTTAAAGAAAAATTTCCTTTCTTCTGTGGCTAAGACTAAGTAAAATTATTATTTAATTTGTAGCACATTCAGAACATCAGAGATTCGGAACATCACTTCTGCTTCTGGCACCCTCTCTCAGTTAATATCCTAGTTTACACAGCAGGTCCTCTTTTCTGTAACTTTGTCCCCAGACTAGATTAAGCTTTCTCCTTAAGATCATTTTCAGTTAAGTTTTGGAGCAGTGGAAGTACTTCTCTCAACTCTCAATCAATATCTGAATAGAGCAGACTTACTGAACTTCTTATCTTCAGCTTTTTGTAACTGAACTCTTCTGATTCTCCCTATTACTTTCAGGAGAGCAGTCCACAATATTCCTTTCCGGATACCATGTTTGCTAACTTAGGCCAAACACTTTTTTTTATTTGACTCTATTCTCAGCATGTGATGCTTTTGCTTCCCCTCTGCTACAAGCGTGCTCAGTGCATTAACTAGCTATCACCATCAACAGCACATGAAGACCCCTAAACTCCTTATTCCATGAATTCCTTCAATGCCAAAGTAACGCTCATACTCTTCTGTTACATAATGAGAAATTAATCTCTACCTAAAGTAAACAGAGTAAAATACCATCGTTATTGGACTGTAGTAAATGAATGTGGAGAAAATCTCCATAACACATGTAGGGTATGGATAAAATCCTTAATACAACCAGGTAGTCAAGATGAAACAAATACAGCGGTCACCTTGCTTTTCTGCCTCCACGTGGACAGCTGAAAAAGAGAAGCATCCAGAATTAGAGGTTTCTTATATGTAGCAACAACCTTTGGCTAAATATTGCTAACAAAGTAGTTGCACTTAATGATTACTGTCCTATTATGATTTTGTGACTTCTTTGTTCTGCTTATTTTGAAATGTTTAAAATGTTATTTTCTGAAATTTGGGTGTTTAAATATGTATATATCAATTTACTCATTTTACATTAATCCAGAAATGAGAAAAGATGCTCAAATATTAGTTGCATCACATGCTTTCCAGTTATGTATTTTTACTACATGTTTCTACTGATCATTAAAAGTATCCTTCTTTTCAATAGAACAGTCTTTAATACATACATATTTTAAACAAAAGAATTTTTGCACACATGAAAAAAAAAAAGAAAAAGAAAAAAAATCTAGTATTCCTTTATGACTACATAAGTTAGACCGGGCTGATAGTTTCTTCTTGAAATTAGCATAAAAAGCAAATTTATCTCTATGTCATCCACTACTCACTCTATTCTCTTTTTCTACTTATGCATTATCATTAGAAATATAATGCATATACCACTGAGTGCTTCATTCAGTAATTCTAGCTTAGGAGAATAGATACGGCTTTTGCAGTGTCTGTCTGCAAAACTGATGAAGAGGAGAATGTGAAAACTGAAATAAGCATATACAGCATATACAGAGACAAAATTATGCACAGCAGAATATTAATTATCTACACAAAATAATTGATTTTGTTTACTGCATACTACTGCATGTCAAGTATATAATTTCTTATTGGGAAAGTTTAAATAAATCCACATGCAAAGCCAGACAGAAAATCTTTTTTTTTTTTTTTTTTTTTTTTAATAAGCTTACTCAAAGAATGTTCATGAGGCTGTGGCCTTTCAGGGATGTGTGTAGTCTGAAAATCACAAATTCCTTTTAAGTTCTTTTATGACAGCAGTCTATATTTCTGTAACTTAGTCATACAGTCAGATCATATTTTTTAGTTAATTCAGAGTATATACACACATATGTGTTTGTGTGTGTTATATGTGTGTGTACAAATATGTGGATATAACACACACTTCTCATTTGACATTATATTACTAGAGATTCAAAGACCACCTCCCTAGAATTGAAGAAGTTGATCTGGATTAGTCTTTCCTAATAAAGTTTGCTTATAGGTAAGAATTTAAATAGCTAATAAGGACATTGCTGATACTATATGATTATGATATGCTGATATGATACCATATGATATCATTGCTATTCAAGTTGCAGTTTTTCTCTTGGTACTGCAGCTTTTGTCAATATCAAGCCCATTTTGCAGTACGTTAAAGGTTATTTAAAGTACTTCATAGAATTTTAAAGTGATGGAAAATAATTAGCAGAACAATAAAGAAGTTCAATAGAACAGTCTGGCAGTAAGATCCAGATATTGCTGATAAAAAGAGTAAGACATGTCAAGAATAAAGAATGACAACAGGAAAATATGAGTGAATACTGCAAGAACTGAGCCTGGACAGAAAATTCAGATAGTACTTTAATAATAGCTTAAGGAAGTCTAAAGTGCTTTAACCTACTGTACTTCACTGGCTGATGGATCTTTCCACCCAAATTTAGAATTACCAGTTTCCACATCAAATGCTATCTTCTTGAAGAAACACTACGTTTTGTATTTATGTCCCCATAATTAGTAAATGAAAGCACCTGTTAGCATTCTTCATTAAACACCAAGCTCTTATCTGATCTAGCTACAAAATCAAAGGTGATGACCTGAACTTAGTGCATAGAAAAAAAAAAAATCATTAAAGATGCTCTCTATCAGGTTGGGATAAAGCAAGTGCTGTGCTTTTGTGAACTATCTGAAAAGAAAGAGCAAAGGATGATTGATTATTTCTAGGACTATTCTAGTACTATTGGCTTTGCCTCTGGAACAGTAATTCCCAGCCTTCATGCAGGTTCTGCCAAAGACAGTGGAAAAGCTATCACTGACTAGGATCGGTTGCTCTGTAAATGGCAAGACATATTACAGCTTTATCTACAGATCACTTTGCTACTGCAAACATAGCTGATAGTTTAATTCCAATGAGTTGCTGGAAGAATCAATTGGTAAACAGATTCTGGACTCTTAAACCAGGGTGTGGATTGACCAGGACACCTGAGAATTACATCAGGAGAAGGTATTACTTCTTTTTTGCACAGCCTTGTGCAATCACGGCCCATGACGCTGCACAGTAGTGGTTCTGATGCCCTTTCCTCTCAGCTCAATCAGGTCTGGAGCAGCATCTGCACCTGTTTAACTATTGAAATACGTTTAGACATAAATTAATTATCCCTTTAACTGAGGACCTAGATACACATACGCTATGGTTTGATGTTTTTTCATCTGAACCAAATCTGAAAGGATAAGGAAGACTGTGAAATTGAAATAAAATGTTTTTGGTTAAATCTAATCCAAAATATCATCTAATTTCTCTCCCTAAATTCCCTTAGCATATTCCATAGTCTAATGTCCTTGCTTTTTTTGTTTTTTTTTTTTTTTTAAACATGCTTACAGAGGCCAAACAAGATTTCTGCATATCGTAAACCTTAATCTAAAAAGCAAAAGGAAAACAGAATAATACCTAAAAAAAAAAAAAGAGAGAGAGAGAGATTATATGTTTGAGATGTCTGAACCTTCATATATGAGGGAAAATCTTTTAATACAGACAGGGATTTTAATTATCATAGTGATATGATTACAAAATTAAGCTAAATAAAAACCTGAAAACAAAACAAATCAAAACAAAACAAAACAAAACAAAACAAATACGGGCAGCCCAAAACAAATGACTCATATTTCCTCATTAATAATTTTTGTATTTTTGTGAAAATGCAGGCTGAACTTCCAGTATATTCCAATCATTTTGAAAGACAGTAGAGCAATCAATGAATTTTGCATTAATATATTTTGTAATGGATTAAGCTCTTCAAAGGTAATGGTCTTGTGCTCCAAAAGGTTTTTTTTTAGGTGACCATGTAACACAAGAAGAGTTTGAAAGGCCCCACTGAAGTCTCATCTGTGTCACGAGTCTTATTGATTCTAGACAAACATCCAGAAGAAACAAGAATTTTCTGTCTGGTATTATTGTAAGGAATTTTATGCAAATCTTTGGCTGGGTTCTGAAATGGCTGGGTGCTCAATATCTAATTTGTAACTGTGAGAAAGAATATAAATAAATAAATAAATACATAAGCAAGCAAACACAGCTGCAAGGGAACAAGCCTATAACCTCTTTAGAGTCATAATTATGTGACTTTTTATCTCATATGGTTGGTGGTCATAGTCGCAGACCCATCTTATCTTTTCTGTGTATGTATTGTTATTTCTCATTTTTTTTATTACCTGCTCCAATTTCTCCATATCCTTGAATTCAAATTATTACCATCATATTGCTAGGTAACAGTTACAAACACTACTTTCTTCTTTGGGAGTAAGGATTAGTAGAGATTTTTTAATAATTTTATATTTTTGACTGGCAATCATCTACACAGTCCATTCTATCAAATGAATGATCATTCTGAATAAGCTATCTGAATTTCTTACTCTAATGATTTGGAAAACTGAAAACCATAAAAGCACTTTTCAGAAAGTTTAATTTGATATATGTCAAAATATAAATGCAAAAAAAAAACTTTATTTAATCTTTTCATATCTCTTCATAAAATGAGATTTGCAAAATATATTTTGCATTTCTTACCCCATCACAATGAAGGAGTTTTTGTGCTACTCAACTAACACAAAAGACTAGTTTGACTGGATTTTTAGGAGCTACTTTAAGAGCCAGCTGTAGTTTTTTTTTTTTAAAAAAAACAGCATCTAATTGCTGAAGAATCATCTTCTTGCAAGACTGCTGAAGTCTCAGTCAGCAGAGGAAGCTATTTAACTTTAAAGAAAATGTAGTTTTTGTTAACTTGTTTTCTCACTGCTGCTTTCTATACTGATGGCCTCATAACTACTGAATTTCATCACAACTTCAAATTGGAGTAAAAATAAATCAACTGTATCACACAAATTTCAGTTACTGGCAGTCTTTCATCTAACTTGAAGTACAAGATGCTAGAAATTATTCTACAACTTGTAAAATAATTTATATTGTTATATTTTCAATAAGGACAATATTAATGGTTATGAAGAAGAATTAGAAGACATGTAAATTTTTATCACCCAAGTTCTGTATGACTATCATATAGCTTGGGTTATAGAAATCCAATAGATCAAATAGGAAAAGTGCGTTCACATTTATGAAGATATGTTATTAATATGGTAAAAGTATTAGTATATACTTTCATATACTTCTAGTATAAGCTGTGCATTATCAAAACCTTCCTGGGTAGCTGATCTATGTAACCTTTCCTACAGTTAGTAATTCAAAATTGGGGACACGTCAGTAGTGTGACAGGAGTGGAATAGCCAAATAGGTTCAATGATACTGTGTTGTTGAAGCACTGTCTCCAAACCTAGGTTTCTCTGCATCTCCCATGTCATTCAGAAGTTTCTGTTAACTCAGAGAGTTCCAGAAAAAAAGAAAATCACATGTTTGTTATTGTTAGAATCCACTCATAAGCTCAATTTTAAACATTCCTGCATGTCAGTTATGGATATATTAAGCCTAAATGTGAATAACCCCAGGCACCAGTACAGAGTAGGGGTTGACCTGCTGGAAAGCAGCTCCACAGAGAGGGATTTGGGAGTCCTGGTTGACAACAAGTTAACCCTGAGGCAGTAATGCACCCTTGTGGCCAAGAAGGCCAATGAGATCCTGGACTGCATCAGGAGGGGTGTTGCCAGCAGGTGGAGGGAGGGGATCCTGCCCCTCTGCTCAGCTCTGGTGAGGCCGCACCTGGAGTCCTGGGTGCAGTTCTGGGCTCCCCACGACAAGAAGGATGTGGAGCTTCTAGAGAGGGTCCAACGCAGAGCAACGAAGATGATCAAGGGACTGGAGCATCTGCCTTGTGAGGAAAGACTTAGTCAGCTGGGCCTGTTTAGCCTGGAGAAGACTGAGAGGAGACCTGATCAATATGTATAAGTCCCTGAGGGGTGACTGTAGGGAGGACGGGACCAAGCTCTTCTTGCTGGCGGCCAGTGACAGGACAAGGGGTAGTGGGTGCAAGTTGAAACACAGGCGGTTCCATCTCCATGTGAGTAACTTCTTTTCTGTGAGGGTGACAGAGCCTTGGAAGAGGCTGCCCAGAGAGGCTGTGCAGTCTCCTTCTCTGGGGATCTTCCAAACCCGCCTGGCTGCCACCCTGTGCCACGTGCTCTAGGTGTCCCTGCTTGAGCAGGGGGGTTGGACTAGATGATCTCTAGAGGTCCCTTCCAACCTTAACCATTCTGTGATTCTGTGATTCTGTGATTCTGTGATTCTGTGAACTTTGCTGAATTGGTCTTTGATGTTACTAATAAATATCAAATATTAAATATAACAATGGCTACTTTCTGAAAAGGTTAAAAAAGTACTGCTTTTGATAAAACCTAATGCTTTGCCTGACATCAGCCAGGAAAATTATAGGAATTTAGTTGTCTGGGATAGAATAGTCTCACACCTAAAGGTAAGGTGCGCTCTAAGGTTGCAGTGTGAAGATTGCAGGAGACTACTAAAGACATCTGACCTTTGCATAAATTTTGTATTTCAACTATCTAAACGAGCCCTCCAACAGCTTCATTATTTATAGCACCTTTCACGGAAAAGTCTCTAAGAGCTTTGTATCATGAAGAAGAAAAATATTAAAAGAAAAACAAATCAATAAAAAGGTTAAGAAGGGGTTTATATTTCAAAAAAAAAAAAAATGTACTTAAAGATTTTTAATGTTGTTTTAGTCTATGCACTATTCAGAACACAGATCGCAGAAAGTGGGGGCTGAAAACGATTCATCCAGTATCTGGCATTAAGCAGGTATTAACTTTATCCTAAAAGCTTTTAAAGCCTATCAAATTCACGTGGAGTTGGAAGAAGGCCATCTGTACACGATAGGACCCTAAGGTCAGTGACAAAATGTGTACTTAAGAACTGTAAATAAATTTCAGATTCTGAAAAGGAATATATGATCTTTAAGGTTTACTTTTAACAAGGAACTGGAGCAATACATTTCACAGCCAAGAAAAATAGGGAAACAATCCAGTTATTAGATTTAAACTAAAGAACAGAAATTGATTTCTGCTGCTAGCCCCCACCAAGAAGGCCATAGCTGACCTCTGCTTAGTATGTATAGACGAGATGTGATTATACTAAACTTAAGCCTTTAAAAAATAAAAAAAAAGACACATTTACATCAAGCATTTAAGTGCTCAGAAACTTTCAATACACTTGTGCTTTTGACTATCTCCTGTGTTCCTAAGGGTGTTATGAATGATACTTAGAGAGTAAAATTCCTTGTATATAGGATAGCTTCAGTATACTCCACTGCTGTCTTGGGATTGCTTAATATGAATTTTGAGGTAAGAGAAAATCAAAAAACATGAACAAATGTACCGCTACTCTAAGTGGTTGAAAGCTCATTTTTAAACCTTCAGCATAAAGTAATGCCTGAACTCACATCTTATTTATAACCAAACTCTGATTAAAATACAATCTATGAGACAGATATTATTGATTAATCAACATGTATTTCTGACATGTAAAGGATATCACATTTTAAGTCATGTATAGACCAACTGGAAAAGAATAATCAAACAAACAAAAATAAAGAAATGCAATCTGCATATTAATATCATAATGCATTAGACAGTCAGTAATAGTTTTTTTTTACTATTTAGACATGAATATATTTACATAATTGATAATATGTCACAGTAAGAGCTCATAGTAATTTAATAATTAATAAATCTCAAATTTGGATTTGAAAAAGTGTGTACTTACTTTTCCCCATCTTAATATTTTGGAAATCAACTGCAGATTCCAATAGGTTCACCAGGATATTTTAAAACTGATAGTCATTTTCTATGAGCACAAGATAGTGGAAATATAAACTAAAGAAAGAAGAAAGGGCACGGAGAATATCAGGAACAAAGACCTTATTTTACCATGCTCTTTAAGCATTTCATTATGCAGGGAAAAAAAAATTTTACTGCTGGATATTTTTGATGTCCTTTCCTTCCCACCCCCTCTTTCCTACCAAAATGTTACTATGGCCATTTCTACAGATGCTATCTTTACAGAATGCAAAACTCATTTTGCAAGAGGAAAGAACTACATTTTATAAAACATGCAATTAGTTTAAAAGGTAGGCACAAAGTAAGACAAACTCAGACTCCATCTCTCCATAAATTTAAGAAAAAGTGCTAATTTGTCCAGGAAAAGAGACAAGTCTGTCCCTGGAAAAAGTCGTACATCAGCTCTGTAGAGGATCAAGACCTCAGTATTTCTTCACATGTAGTGGAAAAGATCTGGCAAGTCTAATTACATCAGGGAAATAAATTTGTAGCTTAATCTTACATTTGATAGTTCCTTATCTAGAATGTCAGAAAGGAGAACGGTGTGCTACATAAGTTAACTAAAGATGAACTGCAGGATGCTGTAGCTAGACAGCTACCTGTTCTTACCTAATTAAAGATTTCCTTTGGTATAATCCTACACTCAGACCTGAAATTGTAGTCTAGAAACATTTTTACATTCCTGAGGTCCAAAACCTTACTAGGGGGTATGATCACATTTCCAGTGCATTCATTACCGATAAGACAAAGCTGGTGCAATCAGTCTGAGACTGTTTTCAACAAGTCACTTTTTCAGTAAAAATCGTTATCAAGAAAAATAGCATTTTACAGCTTTTAAAAAATATACAGCACTTTAAAGTATTTTGGAATACAGATTTTTATGATCCAGGGGACTATAATCTCCTACAGACTTTTAGCAGGAATTTAAGTTGCAACATATTCTGACATTTATAGATAGCATGGTCTACAAATATGTAGTGTGATTATAACTACTCTTAAACCCCATCCCTTGTATGTGCTATAGCCTCCTAAGCGAAAGAAACAGTGTTACAAAGACAGCTATTATATAGGCACCTGTAGAGCACAATTCATGGCTAAATCATACCTTTTCAGGAAGGTGGTTTTATTACATTTTCTAGTTTCTAAAGTGAAAAAGATAAGGTTTGAACATGCTCCATAGACTAAATGATCTGAGAACATTTTGTAATTCTTTGTTATTACATAAAATAATGTGATTTAAAGTGACAGTTATTATTAATCAGTCTGCTAAAGTACTAATGAGATATTTAAAAATCTGAGAACATACTGAAAGAACCCAGAACATACTGAGTCTTTGTCTTCAGCTAGTATCCTTAAGGTTAGCCCTGAATTAGATTTAAAAGTCTGTTCCTTCTTTTCTTAAGCATATTTTCAAATTTTCATTTAAAAATAAAGCAAATATATTTCCAAGATGCATATATACTGCATTAATTTTTCATCTCCAAATCCATGGAGAAGTAACTTTAATTAAGTATTCAGTATTTATTAATCATAAATTGAATTCTAAAGAAATACAAACTGCAATCAGAACAATGTCAGATTTCTGAAAGAGTCATTTTTCTATCTTGAACTTCTCCTTGAGAAAGAGGTAGAAAGTACTGTGGGAGAAAAAAAAAAAAAAAAAAAAAAAAGTATCCCAAACTGCTGATAATTTCATACATTATACTCAATAGACTCTCTTCACATCAAATACAAGATTAAAGTCTTCATAAATAATAAGATATCTACTATATAAATGAGGGAATTTAGATAGAGTTGCATTTTTATAGGGCTTTAGTGCTTTAGTGAATGGCACTTGAAGAGTACCACCATATACACTCGCTATGCTTACTGGCTGATTACACATGCAACAGAAGCCTTGCACTCGTATGCCCGCAGAATTGCAGGTGCATCTCCATTGCTGACACAAATTTTAGTTTCATTTGAGCTCTCTCCAAAGTGGAATTAATTCTACATTGTGAAAATATGTTCAATGCAATAGACTTTTTGGTATAACTCTAGGTTGCTGGACTTGAATTCTATTCAATGAAATAATAGATGATTTTTATTAAAGCCACTAGAGTTGCTGAAGAAAAAATATGTTCCCTTATAAAATTTTCACATTCTTATTAAAAAGATCAGTAGTTGACTAATTACTAAAACTAATTATGGAAAAGGAAAAACAGAAGATAAAAACAATTTATTTTTCACTGTAAATAAAAACATTGGCATTCTCAGAGTTCACTACAGTAAAATTTTAACAATGTGACATTTACTACAACGCTTATGAATATTCTAGTATGAAATAAGCTTAGCTCAGGAGAACAAATTCATATCAGTTAAAACGCAAAAGTATAAATATTCACATATAAGAACTCTTGCCAAACAAGCTACAAGAACTTAAAGATAGTCTATGGAAAAAAATGATGCAATAAGTCAAAGCATATAGAAATAAATTGAACAATATGAAATTTCAGGAATTTTCTTAGTTTGTATTCAGATTTTTGACCTCTTTAAGTAGCATTTGCTTGAATATAAGTCATATGAAAATCCTGTCAAGCTTTCTAGGCTTCTCAGAGATTCTTTCCTCATTAGGGAATAATGCTTCATTTTGTTAATCTATCCTGCTGATTTCCTGTTTTATATAATAATAAATCTTTTGCATTGTAGTTTACCAATGCCTACTTTCTCTGTGCCAGAGATACCATGCTATGGAACTAGGAATATACTGATGAGCACTGTCAATGCAATGAGTAGGATAAAATACATGAAGAGTAAAATCCCTTCTTTTACAACTGATGGGCCAAGATAAAAGCATCATTGTTATAATGCTTCTTGGAGCTATACTTAGTATATCTTGATGAGCTGAAATAATCTTTGATGAGTACCAGCATAGCACTGGTAATTATAACTGCATGTTAAGTGTAATGTAAGGCACTTTGAAAAATACTGTGTTTGAGATTCAGCTGACCTCTATTTAGTTGTTCATGGAATCCACTTTCATCTCTGATCTAGTATTCTCTTGCACTTTCCTTCTTATTCAATAGGCACTTAAGAAGCATTATCCATGTTATCCTAATAAAAGCATCTAGAATTAGAGCAGATCATTTCAGACATCGGCTTTAGATTGGGATGAAATGCAATCCAGCCAAGCTTATTTCCTCCACTGACTACCACAGTAATCTCAAGTGACTATATTAAGGAGTCAACATTACAGATGTCCACAGTTATTTAAGACAAATGCAAATCTAGGTGTACATTTCAAGCATCATTTTAATTCTCAGTCATCTCTTTCTCTTTCAGATTTGGAATTTGATCATACACACTGATTGTCCTCACTACTAATCCTTTAGCTGGCGCATATATGCTAGTGCTCAGTGTAGTCTTCTGAAACACTTTTTTTGTTTGTTTAATTTAGTTAAAAATGAACCTACTGACTTTGATGATTCACTTATCTTCAAAATATACATATCTGACTGAAGACAGTAGGTTTATAGTGCAGGTAATCTGTAGAATATGGTTGTGATTATACGTAAGTCGTCCTTTTATGGCATGATGCAACTAGAGCAAATTTCATGCTTCTTTTGATAAAAAGTTTTGCAGGGCTTACATATATAACTATGTACATTATTTGTGGCACAGGAAGTTTTGCAATTTCTAAAACATTAGCTGAAAGCCAAAAGCTTATCCATTAGTATTCATGCCAATTCTATTATAACACCTACCCTACTGTTTAGAATTTCAAAATAAATTAGGTTACCATACATCAGAAATTTTTGTGATTGCTCTTAGGCTAGAGATTTAAACCATATAAATGAATAGATAAAAATAATCATTTAAAATTGAGTTAGTAAATGTTATTGCAACCATCACTGATACATGCATATTTCTTTTCTAAACATGAAATCAGTTTTGTTAGCATGAAACTATAGGAAAAATACTTTCCAGTCTAATCCAATACATTATTCTTGTAAGTGTTGTAGAGCTTGGCTGCAGTTATAATGACACTGTTTCTTAAGTAGATTCCTGAACTAAGATTTCAGTTTGTATAAATAGCCCCCTTTCAGTCTACATCTGCATCAGCAGTTAGTGAGGCCTGATAAGAACTGATTTGAGGAGCAACATAATTTGTGCTGAGGACTCAGTATTTAAACTGTACACCTTTCAATGTTTTGTTTTTATATAAATTCCATTTTGATTCTGTGTTCATCCATTAGTCATAACATTGGTGTAGGTACCCTTCTAGAACACATCTTCCAGGCCATTTTAATCAAAAAGGAAGGCACTTTATAGATTTCAAGACATCTCTGTAATGTGATTCAAAGAGTAAGTGGAGACAAATGTCAGGTCCTCTTCAGAGTGCGCTCTTGATTTGAACGGAAGCAAAAATGCCAAGTCACCATCAAATGTGGGACTTTTAACAATAAAAGCCGAAACAGTGCAAATATTAAGAATGTTTACTATCCTGAGAATGTTTCCAGCAATCCAAAATCTTCTTTGATCCAAGCACAGCAGATTATCTTTCTAGTATATAAAAGATCCATCACATACTCTGATACCAGAATCCATTAGGGCTATAAATTAGTATGATTTTATCACTGCTTACTGCTCTCTCTGATAAACAGTGGTTCCTCAGACTTCAAGCTGAAGAATGGAAACTGAATAGTAATTTCATCTATATGATGCTACTCCTTTTCAAATACTGCTTTTCCAATATGCCAATATTTTGTCCCAGGTAGAACACGTACGATGATTGTTGGCAGAATAATGCGTGTTCAGAAGCTGATGCTAATTTCTTGAATCAAGAAACAGTAGTAATCTAGTTTTTCAATAAAATAAGCAGTATTCCACTACGTATACTATTAGAATAAACTCAAAAAAATATTTGTCAATGACTTCACAATAAATGTTGCACTGTAAACTGGGTATTATCCAAAAGAAATAGCTAATTTCTCTGGCAGACAAATCTGGCAGACAAATGCAAGTATTCTTTTCTAGTCCGTTAACCAAGTCTCGCTAGTCTTTTATTACTAGTTCATGTAACTTTTACATAAAATAAGTCTTACACTGACAGCATTGTTAATTCCTTACATATTTGCCGTGATTATTTCTAACGAAAGCAAACAGCTGCCAATATGCAGCATTTTTACATTTGCCAATAAGCAGCATTTCTAACAGTCAATAATTAGAGTCAGTATCATGAACTTCATAATATTATACACTCCTGTCCTTTACACTGTGTATATATAAGCACATTCTGCTCTGATTATTTGGTCAGGCTATTATGTTCAGTCTTTTCTGGAGCATGACGTTGTTACACATCTGAATAAAGCTTACTGCTACAAAATAATATTTCATAAATATCATGCTCTCTTGGGTGTAGGTTTTCTATCTTTCTAGAAAAAAATTCTACACCTGACATTTTATTGGAGTCTGTCTTCATGGCTTACTTGTATTCTATCCCCAATCAGAATCATTGCTGCTCTTCTTTGATGATAAAATAACTTCAAAGGGATATACTTAGGGTGAGTTTTGTTGTTTCTTACTTTTATGTGGCATTTCCAACCATATTAGCTCTTCCATTTCAGCCTTGTTTTACTTTTGGCAACAGAAATGGAATATTTCTTAGAACTGGACAAGTCTTAGAAAATTAGCTGATGAATTTCTGTCCAGCAGTGTCAACTGACAGACTTTTGAAGTTTTTTCTCTTCTGAAGTTTTGTGAATTATACTTGCTTGATATGATTGTTAAGGAAGGTAATCACTGGCTTCTTCTTTAACATTCAGTTCCAAAGAAATGCCACTTCATATTTAAACATGAAATATATATGCATGTACTGTAAATTGCACAAGTTCATCAGTATTTTATGATTTACAGTAGTAATTGTGATCCCTCTCACTTGCAACTTTTATTTTATTTATCCCCTTGGAACAGATATGTAAATATTAGAAAGGACTTTATTTTTCCATTCAGACAATCCTTTCTGGCTCAATTTCTCACCACCTCATTTGTTTACACAGTTAGGACCTTGGCTCATGCACAGATGGATGGATAGATTATTCCTCTTCCTTCATTAGAGGAAGTCAATAAAAATATAACACCAGTCAGGGTCAGGAAGTGGAAGTTAAAGTCTCTTTCTTTAGTGTGGAGATTTATCCATGTTCAGAATACATCCTCCTGTGAAATAAGCTAAAAAATGGAATGCAACAAGAGACATGTGATTCCTATTTTGGTACAGGCTGCTGAGAGTTTACAAACTAAAACTCTATATTTTACTTCTATGGTCTTGAGATGCCTTCTTTACTTTGAGCTTAATGATTCTAGATATTCAAGGATGTTCCAAACCTTCTACAAACTACAGACTGAACTTAAGTGATTAAAGACCTGAGCTCATGGTGCAACTCTGCACAAATGCAGCAAAAAGCAACGCCCTGTTAAGTATATTTCAATGTGGAAGATAAAACATTGAAAATATTAATTTAGCCAAGGTCAGCATCAGTTAACATCAAAGCACCCAGAAAAGTATGTCAAATAAATTTTCTGTTAAATGGAAAATTATTGCAGTAAATAGGTATTGAATAGGGTACCCTGCACAGCAATTCAAAATTATTTCATTGTTACATGAGCTTAGTTACTTAAACAAAATAGCAGGATATAAAAAGAGACCTTCAGGACAGAGATCAGTAAAATACATATACAAACTTAAATGGAAGATATGTAGCTTGCAGGAAATACACAGGTTTAGGAATGAGATAGTTTTGGAAGTAAACAAGAAGAAGATGCAGTCAAAAAAAGGTAGATGAGGTGAACATACATTATGTTCTATAGATCTGTAATTTGAAGGGTTGTTGACGGGTCAAGTAGAATGAGAATTCTAGAGCTAAGTTTGACTTTGAAGTGATCCTTACAGAGGCTGACAAGAACACTTTCACAGAGCTCAGAAGTCTGAAGGATTCAAAATGGCTTAGAATAAAACTGAAAGAACACAGCCTGCTGTTTTTTAAATAAAATCAAGGAAGTTAAAAATGTAAAGCAGAAGGGAGATGGTAAATGATTCTCTACAAAATACTAGGCTTAGATTGGTCAAAATACTAAATATTTGTTTCCTAAACGGAAATCTCAATTGTTTTTATCTCTTCACCTCTTAATGGCAATAAAGAAAAGTATGTACCCAGGACTAATACACTAGCATCATTTTATTCTCCCACTATATATATGTTTCCTTTTGTTTTATATATAACACACCCACTTGAAAAAGCATATTGCATATTTCACTAATGCTATTGTATCTACATAATTTTCCATCAAATTCATTATCTCTCCATTCTATTATCTACATCAAACTAAAAAAAAAAAAAAAAAAAAAAGTCTCTGTCTGATTATGCTTAAAACACAAATACCATCTGTTAAGTTTAGTCATGTGGGTTAGTGTTCCATGATTTGTCTCTGTTCTACAAGTATACTCTGACCATAAACTACGGACACCATAATCTAGCCTTTAGCACTCCAGTCATGAATGGTACATCTTATATTATTTAGCAGCACTTGCTTTCCAAATTTGCACAAGTTGCAAATTTCTGGCAGACCTTCAGAGACTAATTTCTCAAATCTTTAGTCTAACTTCTTAACAAATAAATTGGAGTAATAATTTATACTGCACTGCCACCTTTTTCTGAAGACATCAAAGCACTTTGAATAGACCTGTAAGCATAGACATCAGAGTTAAAAGTACTTTTATACATTTGAGAGGATATTTTCCATTTAGTGAAACAAAGATATCTGTGAAACAGTTATCAAATCAATATGGATTTTTGAGATACTAATGATGGTAATCCATTTAATGATGTTAATATTTATAAGAAATTAAATTGTTTTCTAGAAATTATTGATAAATTTAGTTGACTTCTATATATGCATCTCATTTATCAAACTGATTAATAATATTCAAATGAACTATTGGTCACAAATCACAGGTTAACTATTAACTCAGTTCTCGTCTTAATAATCACATTTCAAATAAAAGAATTCAAAAAATCATATTAACAGAAAAATGGCAAATAAAATTTGAAAATATAATTTTTGAATGAACATTAACAGATGTTAAACTCTGATAAAACTTCCAGAGCTCACAATCACTTGCCTAACTATATGCATAAAATACACTTGAATAATATGTCCAGAAAAATCACCTATTTTTTTTTATTTATTTTTTTTTTAATATTTAGATTTGGGGCAGAGTGGGAGAGGGGAAGAAGACACATGGTCATTTCTGTTTCTCATTTTCTGTGTTCGTATTACTATAGGAAGTTCCTCTAGTTTTCATTTTTTAATCAACCTAGCTCCAAGTCTTTGGACTTGTTTGTGACTAATTAATTATGATTATGCGCTTGAGTTTCCAAATTTGGAAATTGAGTTCTTAAGAATCATTGTTTCCATGATCCATCATTGAAAGAAATAATACAAAGATGAGCTTTCTCTAGGTACAGCAAATATACTTACAAAGCTTCTGTAACTCAGGAAACAGAAATCAGTTACAGCATATGCGCAATCTTTCTGACACTTCTTGTCTCCCCACAGCAAAACTTTTGATTTACTCATTAGACTACAGAGGGGCCTTGAAGAATCAAAATTTTATGACTCATTTTTCCAGATGGAAAGGAATCCTGGAGCAGATCCCTTTTCACAGGGAATGGGAAATTCTTCAGAAAGTCCTGCAACCCCTAAGACACTCATAGCTTTTGTTAGAACTTACCACAAATGCTTTGCTGCTCCTATTACTAAGAAGTAGTTGATTTGAAACAAATAATTATGATCTTTCTTTAGTAACTCAATGACATCTGTGCACATATAGGTATTTTCTAAAAGCCACTGGGGATTTGCCCTTAAATGTTACTCTCTGATCTGCAGTTAGTAATTATTTTCTAGGGTTTTATTTCTGTTTTCATATGTATGTGTGCAGACTCATGCAATTAAGTGAAAGAATGCTTTTACATCAAATTCTCATCAATAATCCCTTTCAATTCTTCAGTCTTCTAACTATAATGAACAACTCACAATGGGGAACAAGTCTGAATAAATAGCAGAATTTCCAGCAATTCACAGGTTCAACGAGCACTGTGAATCCTAAGTTATTTTCTCTTTGCTTTTATTATTTTCTTTGAAGTAGATCAAGTTGAGTGATTTTTCTTTCTGGCACATATACAATTGTGACCACATTAATTATGCCAGTCAGTCACAGAATCGTACAAATTTTCCCTAATAGTAAAGAATAAATAATCATGTTTTTCTGTTTAAATTGCAACAATAAGTTAAGACTAAATTACCAAATTAAGCCTTCTAGACTAAAATTAAAAATGCTTTGTATCAGCAACAGAAATAGAATCTTGCTGATAATTTCTTGAACCTGAGGGGCATATAGAACACTAATATATATATATATATATAGGGTTTCCTTCTCTCAGGCCATTTTGTTGAATTTTTTTAGGTTGCACTAAGGTCCTAACTAACTAAAGGAACTAACTATGACAGTTATTTTTGTGTAGCCATCTAGCAAGTTTAAGGCTAGACTATTATATTAATAGTTAATAAAAACTGTTATGATCTCTCTACATATTTCAAGGAATGTGCATAAAAGAGACAAGATACACAAAAAAGAGTTACTTCGGTGATCTTGATGAAGAACAAGGACACGAATAAAAAGAATTCACCATCTCTACTCTCAGAGACCATTATTCAGAAGGAATAGTTGATTTACATGTACTGCAAAAGTACTGCAAAGCTTCTAGACAATAGTCTAGTACAAAAGCTAATTAAAATAAACTACAAATGCTTCTCTTCCATCATATTTTCAGGTTTGGTTATGGAGATCAAGTGTTTGAACACTGAGGGCAGATAAGTCTGTTTACTAGACACCTGGGAGCAGAGTTGTTTTTTATCCTGTGTACATTTGAAGTAACTCTGAAAAGATGGAGAAAATGTCCTGGGCACTAAGTCATAAGAGGCTATGGATTGCCAGGCAAGCCATGTTAATCAAACTATTACAGTATTCAAAGTATACAAAGCACTGTGAAAATGAAATCTGAGGTGAGAAAGAAAAAAAAAATCAAGGAGAACAAGTAAAATCATGCAGGGAAAAAAACAGAAGCTTAAGAAAGAACATAACAG
>WBNA01000594.1:167899-179698 GCA_013398345.1 Nothocercus nigrocapillus
TGCTTTGAGATTTAAAAGCAATTTGGATGACGCATTTCCAAGCAGTCCAAAGATACGCACTATAATCCAGAAGTGCATCCAGAGAAGAGAGAAATTCTCAAACAAAACCTTAATTATTGATTGAAGCATAATAAGCCTAGATTTCAACAATAAAAATTTCTTCAGAGTCATTCCAAAATTTGTTATTAAAGCTTCCCCAGTTATATATTTGCACCAAAGCCGTAAAATACGGAACGACAAGATAGTAGAAGTTTTAGTTCTGTTGGTTTCAAAATGAAGAAAGATCCTTCATTAAATCAAAAGGCAAGGTGAATCAATATGATAAGAGGCAATCAAGCTTTATTGTATTTCAAATGGCAGTCTAGAATGCCTGTACTCATGGAGTCTCCAACAAATGAATTATTTGGGACAAAGTAAATATGTTTCGATGAAAGTCAAAAGAGACTTTTATGCTTTCTTGGATTGGAAGGCTCAAGTGGTGGAAGTTTTGCTAAAATATTGTTATATCATTTTTACCTTCTATGTAAGCCAGCAGAACTCAGATCAAAAAGGTAATGTAATAAAGTACAAAGCTGTATTAAGTATCTACCAAACCCTCCTCCACTGTTACATCTCCAAAAAGACCAAAAATGTCAGTGATCATCCTGTTGTTTATGTGTTATATATTTTCTTCTGGCTATCAATGGACTTAGGCTAATTTACCCGCTCTAAAGATACAATAGTAAAATCTTTTAACTTCTTGAGACTCTCTTTTCATGATTTTTGTAAAATTTACTTGTTATTTTGTATCATTTTTCTTCATTTATTTTCCCTTGTCTAGAGAGGGAAAAATATTTTCTTTGTATCACATCGTTAAACTCATGCAGACTCACTCTCAGATTTTTATTACCCCCACCAGTTAGTGGTAAGAAATGAGGGCAGAAGTATTTTGCTGGTTTAGTTGATGCTCTGACAATGGTTAATCAAGTGTATATGAATTAATTGTTTTCTGTTAAATGCCCTGTTAAATGTAATTACATTTCCAAAGGTTTTAACCCATACTTTCCTGTCCCCAAAGGAGAATAAATATAGCAATCTTTAAAGGCTTTCACTCAGTTTTACTAAAGGGAGTCAGATTTCTGGCTGGAAGGAAGGCTATCTACTAGTTCCTTCGCATGGGAAATTCAACATTCTCTTTCCTTAGACTGTAAAGTCCAAGTCTTCTATTTCATATGTATACACGAGTTCACTGAAAATCTTAATGATAAAATGTTCCTCTTTTCACAGATTCAACTAAGGAATAGTTTTGAACATGCCTCACCTGACCTATTTTAAAGCAGATCATGAAAATCTCAAAATAAGAACATTTCTCAAAAAGAGACAACTACAAGAGGTTACTAAAAAATATCCTAGAAGGACTGGTACACTGTATATAATCCTTTTAAATATAAGGAAAAACCACTTCTCATTTTCCAGGGTAGTCTCAGCAAAGCTATGTACTCTCCCAGACGTTAATGATAGTTGTTGCCATGACTGATGATGGTCACCACAGCCACCAGCACTGGACCAGACTGGTAATAGTTCAAGGCATTTCTGACCTAGTCTAGCTGGAAGATTGAAATGACAATGCCAGGAATAGTGGAAGAAGCCCCAAATCACCTGTCTACACCACATAACTAGGATAAAGGATGTGAATAGAGAGTTTTCTATAGACTGTGTGAATGCACAGTTTTAGGGAAATAGTTATGCTTCTAGAATTACTTAGAACTTTTTATAAGTATTTAAAACTTTAGAATATTTAAACTTACTGAAACACATTAGGTGATACAAAATTGAATAATCTTGAACACTTCCAAATTCCCATCTCCCCACCACACACACACACACACAAACATACACATATCTACTCTCTGAGTTTTTTTTCCAGCATCTTTCACTGCCACATTTCAGTGATCTGTTGAGGGCTTTTAGAGAAATTGTAGAGTTTTTTTAAACTTAATTTTTAGACTGCCCCATATTCAATAAAAACACCTATCATAGACATAACATTTTTTGATTAAGTATATCAGGTACAATTAAAAATTTTGAAGTCCAGCATCTTCCAAACATCATCCTCATTTTATCTTCTCTATCTATCTTTTCTACCTTGGTAAGTCTTCCCATGCTATAAATATCCAATGGGAACTACCATGGGAACTTTTTATTTCCCTCACTTCAACGCATTTGAAGAAAACAGTCTTTTGCCATGCGTCCAACGTTTTTTTTAGAACTGCAGCTAGCAATTCAAGCTATATAAACTCATAAATTTGGTGATGTGAGATTTGTGCTAGGGCTTTTCTAATTAGTGGGAAAACAACTGTGTTGTTGCAGGAGACTTTTGTGGCTATGATGATTTTCCGTGTTTTACATCTGTATGATTGCCTGGGGCAATCTTAAAATTTTAAGCAAATAGTTGTTGTTTTTCTGCAACATAACTTGATAATTCTGCCTTGGCAACATAAAAAGATGAATACATAACTAAAAAGTCAATACCAGTAGTTCAGAATTTGCAGAATGTAGATAAATATATTAAAAATGGACAGGGATTCTAACAGACATCCCAAAATTCCATGGTTGAAGCTATTTCATGCACAATTCTGTTTAGGATGTTGTTTCACCCTTGTAAGTTGTCTAATTAAGTTACTATTAACTATTTTATGTAATAGTATATAACATACTAGGAAATTTTTAAGATTTTTCTTACAAAAATTGTTTTAGGAGTTGCTCTCGGTGAGCTTTTAGTCAGGAAGTCTAAGCTCCAAAATGCTCTATCATCACTTAATGAAAATTAAGCAGAATTCTATNTGTTTTAGGAGTTGCTCTCGGTGAGCTTTTAGTCAGGAAGTCTAAGCTCCAAAATGCTCTATCATCACTTAATGAAAATTAAGCAGAATTCTATTGACTAGTTTTTTTTTTTTTTTTTAATACATTTATTTAATTCATTTCCTTTTCTTTCCTTGCTTCTTGATTTCCGTTACCTGTGCAAACTGTGACCTGAGTTTACGATTAGACTTCTTTTTTCCCACTTTCCACTGGACTCCTCAGTACAAGACATTGACCTATTGGAAGAAGTTCAGTGGAGATCTACAAGGGTGGTTAAAGGACTGGAGCACTTATGCAGGTAGAGGCTTCAGCCTGGAGAAGGCAAAGCTCATGGAGGTGCTTATAAAGTGTTTACAAGTATCTGGGATGTAAAGAGGATGGAGTCAAACTCTTCTCAGGGGTGCCATCTTGGAAGGACAAAAGGCAATTGACACAAAATGAAATGAATTTTCCACAAACTGCAGTTTGAGGAAAGTCACCTGTATCCCTATGCGAACATGCAAACAAAATGAAAATAACTTTTCATTGTGAGAGTTTTTGGACAGTGGCACAGTTTGCCAGGGAGGCTGGGAGTCTCCATTTGGGAGATGCTCAAAGCCAACTAGATGCTGTCTGGGGCCACTTGCTCTACTCAGACCAGACAAATTTTAGAGGTCCATTACAAACCCAATCATTCCATGAGTCAGACTTCTCATTTGCCACATGCAATTCTAGAGGTTTAAATTAAATCAATGGTCAGTCTGACCAGCTTCAACACAGTCTTTGCACAGCTGAACTGACTTGAAAAATTGCTCACTCCAATCATATTTTTAATTGTGTTAGTTTCATTCCATTTTTACTGGTTAAATGATGAGCATGTGCTCTGATGAGGATGTTAGGAGTCTGTCATTTAATATCTCTTCCTCTCTTTGTCTCATTACTCTGTAGCATCAGTTATTTACTTATTTCATTATATATATGTGTTCAAACTGCTATCACCCTTCTCTCCATACTCATTCATGAATACCAATTTAATAACACAGGATAACATGTTAACATGGATTCACTTGTCATTACTGACAACTCTAATTGCTTTTCCCACAACTTTTCCACAATCCAGTATTAAATTAAATAGATCTGGTATGAGATTCTGAAGTTTTATCAGCTTCTGTCTGGTAAGACTCAGACATAGGTATGATACGACTCCAGTTGTGCCAATTTATGAAAAGTGTCTGGTCCGCTAAAATCCCCAGATGGAGTTATAATCTTAGCAGCCTGGAAGATAAGTCAAAATACAAAAAAGATCTGATATGATTTATGTAAATGATATTGCAGTTTTTCACCAGAATAACTCCACTGAGGGAGCACGGCATATTTTTAATCAAAGTTTATTCCCATTTCTACTAAATAGAAGAAAACAGTAGGAGCTGTACCAAGAATGATTAGGTAAAAATAGTAAAGAACTTTTAAATGAACTCTCCACTCTGAGGACAGGAAAAAAAAGTTTGGTAGAGGATTATGAAAAATATATCATTTTAAATTGGCAAACAGATCTATGGATATGGATCTTTTCTTGATAATTTCTTGGAGCTAGAATGCTCCTAGCCCAGAACAACTACAGAAATATTAAACCGAAATAAGAATGTGATGAGTCAGCCTTTTTCCTAGCCTTGATGTCAAAGAAATGTGAATGTTCAGTAAGTGACAAATTTCTGGCTTTCGTGTTTTTAAAGTAATTCGTGAGAAAGTGCTGAGTATTTTTATTACCATGCTTTTAGGAGCATTCTGCAGTTTTATTAGTTCACTAAATTGAGGTAGGGAACTAGTGAAGGAAAAATGTTTGTTTATCTTGCCAAAAATAGAAATAAAATCCCAAAATATGAACAGAAGTAAGATAAGTAGAGAATGAAGTAATGATACAAGGGAATAAATACTAAGGTCAATAGTTTCTGATCTTTCATTTAGGGCAAAAGGGGCATATTTCTAAGAAACTGGAGTTCATTTAATTTCATAAGCATTGACAGCATATTCATCATTAAGATTTGCATCCGTAGGAAAGGTAAACTTTCAGATTTTTGTACATGTAAATTTATACTCAGCTTATATTCAGGCCCATGTAGAATTATATTCAGTTAGAATGTAAGAATCATATCCTGATTCTGACAGCTTTTAGCAATAGAAGCTTATATTTGTATTTTATTTTTATTTTTCTTTCTGTCGAATTCCGCTACATATACCTGATTCCATTTTTATGATGGTTTAGTTTTGGTTTTCACTATTGTCCCTATAAACTGGCCCCTCTAACAAAATATCTTTAAGGGCATTAATAGATTTGAAGGGAATTTAATATCAGCTTTTTCAGAGAACAGAAACCCAATAAAGGATTGAAAATTATGGTGCAGCCCTTGACAGAAGGATCAAATAAGAGGAGGAAAAAAGGCCCCTTTGGTACATGGAATCTAATTCACAGAAAAAGTTAAGAACTGATTAAAGGTCATCTGAGAAGAGAACATAGGATTGAACAATTTATCAAAGGCTACCTCTTTCATGTAACCTAAGCTTCCAGATGGGAAATTAGAAAGTTCAGTGTAGAAGAAATTGTGTTTTTCTGTTATTAAATGGAAAGGAACATACAGGTCAAGCATGGCAGGAACCTATATTCAGAAGATCACTTCAGCCAATGCATAAATAACAATGGACAGATTGATATTCCTGCGACCAGTGATCTAGCTGAGAATTTTGACCCTCTTTAAAATTTTTCCTCAAGTACTAAGCCTTCCTTCCCAGATGATAATCTATGGCTGAAAAAAAAGAAGTTATTGACATATTATGCAGTGTATCTGCATAATAGTAACTGCATAGCAACCAGAACTACCAGGAGAATCTTGTCAGACAGTATTACACATGAATATATTTCATGAGTAATTTCTGTAGTGCTTCTTTCCAAGTACTATGGAAAGAATTTTCTTTTCACTTGAAATCATCTTCATTAAAAGAGGAAACCACCATGCATTTGGGAACCTACTTTCAAGAAGTGTCATCATTGCAGAATGTGTGCCATGCCAGAAAAAGTAGGCATGTTACTTTTTTGTGAATTTCCATTCAGTGTCTAACTGATTGGAATTAAAATGTAGGCAAAGCATAATTTCCTGCTCAAGGCACATTTCTAAGTCTTTAGAAGTAGTTTTCCTGCAGTGCAACCTATCCCAGCTTGCCCTCCTGCAAAAACATGTCAAAGGAAATAACAGTTCTGCAAATACATTCTGCAAAAAACATCTAACGCGCAAAGAATAACTTGGATATAAAATATTCAACACAAGATGAGACACTAAAAAATGTCTCAGAACCCTGGAAATGCAGATTTGAAGAAGCCTACTGATAATGTACCGGTACCCATATTTCAACAAAGTTATTACACTTCAGTGAAGATGTGCATCCACTTGCAACACTAGAAAAATTTGAACACCAGTATAGTAATGATTAAACTGAAACATGTTTGAAAATGTTTACTTTAAATGCTTTTGATTTTGTATAGAATTCTAATAACAAACCATGAATTACAGTGTCTTCTTATGCTGGAGTAAATATCAGTATTTATTTCACATACAGTTCTACAGTTGCATTATTCTACTTATTGTTTGTAAATTAATTATAGTAGTCGTAAGAGATCGTAACTGAAGATATGACTGCAAAACTGAATTGACATTGGCTTTACAGCAGAACAAGAAGTTACAATCTAAATAAATGGGAGCAGAGGAGTGGAGACGTGAAAACATGGCTAGAAAGTCACTACTGCAATTTTCTTTGTCTTTATTACTGCATCTCCACACAACATTTCTGAATCTATGAAATTACTTGATTACAATGTAGTTCAAAATTTTAGTAGAGAAACATTTACATTGTTCTATACGGCATTAAAAAAAATAATATATTTCTAAATGATGAAAACATGTGGAAACCTGCAACTGATAAGTTTCCATTCCAAAATGAGTCATTGGACAGCTCCGCTGATCTACATTGATCAATCAGAAGTGAAAGTAGAATGTTTCAGGGACAGATTTTGCTCATTTTTATGAAAACACCGTAACAAAATAAGATAAAAATAAGCAACAATTAATGTAGAAATAACTGATGAAAGCAGAGTCTAGATGGAAAAAAAAAAAAAAAAAAAGAAAAGGATTCTTGAGTACAGACAGCTTAACTACCATATAACATCTTAACTACCATATAGTAATAAAGAGCATGACATCAGGGAAAAATAACTGCACTAGCTTCATTTGTCATGTTAATGTTTACTCTTTAAAACAGAGAAAGCTGATTAGTGAAATTAAATAAGTATCTCTGTGAATATGAGCTATTGGGGAAAAACCTATAGACAAATTGGAGAAACTTGAAGGTTAACATTTGCTACCTTTTGACTATGATCAACTACTCAAAACCGTACTCCTATAAAACAGTAAGGAAAAAAAAATCTGCAAATACATATTGATGTAGGAGACTTCAGCTTCTCTCTTTTTGCCAGGTATCTGCTTCTTCTACTTCCTGCAAAGCAGAACTTGAGTAAAAAAAATCACACACACTTAAAATTCCTAAGAGTTCCAAGCATTTACTGAATTTGCAAAACTAATGTTCATATTGAATACCCTCAATCTCCTGTTACAAGAACATTTAATTAGTAGAAATACTCAAAGGAGCAAAGTACACTTCTGAAAAATGTTTTAAAGTATTTTGTTCCTTGATAGTACTACTAACATGAAATTAAACCAAGACATTACTGATTTCTAGGGTGAGCTGAGCACTAATGTGAGGGCTGTAATCTGAGTGACTCAGTTATGGTGAACATCTACTTCTAAAAACAACTTCTGTCATTCTGTCATGTTACCCACCTAACCAGGTATCTGGATACCAAACAATTTCCTGTGTCTTTAGCTCCTCTGCAAGCTAAAGATTTGAAGCACAAAACCAGAGTTTATTTTATATCATGGAAATTTGAATTGAGAGGAAAGAGAAATAAAAATATGCAAAGAGAAAAAACTAATCATTGATCTTTAAATTTCTCTGTATGTCTATAGAACAGAAACTACAATGATACTTCTGAATTTAAAAATGGTTAAACTTAACGTTCAGATACAACAGGGTAAGTAAGGAATGTAAACTTAGTTGGAAATCCTGAGGTACTCTGTTTAAGTGTTTCTAATTGTACCTCATATAGAACACTTGACAGCTGTTTTTAAAGTCTATTCTTTAAAATCAGTGTTTTGACATTAAAAAAAAAGAAAAACCCATGATTTTCACAAACACTCAAATCTTTCATTTTAGGTCACTAATTACTTTTAGCTTGATCAAAAATGTAGCTGGTCGAAAAATGATTATGAAGCAAGAGGTAGCTACTTTTTTCCCTGTTAATTATTTTTTCATCATCTACAGAGAATAACAAACAAACAAAAAAATCCCATGCTGCCTAAATCCAATAATAGTGCCTTCTAAATGTTTTAGATCAAAAGGCTGTTACATACCATATTTTTAATTCAAAATGGTTCAGTTAACAGCTGACCATTCTGTCATGTCTACAGCTTGGATATTACTACTCAGAACAAGAATACCACTTAGAAAACAAAAACAACATTCTGGAGGCTTGCCATTCAGTTTTCATACCAGAGCCATTTAATTTCTACATAGCAGGCAATCAAAGTTTAAGTGGCTGTGAGTAAATAGTAGTTGACATATCACAACATTATTTGCAATCACTCTTCATTAAAAAGACAACAGTGATAAGACATCTTGTCTTTGGCAATATACTCCCACACAGACAAACAAGTTTACACATCATTTGGCTTCAACAGTCAAAAATTTACCAGTGTTACCCAAGTGTGCAGTCAACTTACCACTGATGCTTATATGACTGCTACTCATGTGAGATAAATTCAAGAAATTAACTTCTGCATGCAGAACAGCTGATGGAGTACCAATTCTGAAAGCCTCTAGTTTCACATAAAATAAAATAAAATAAAATAAAATAAAATAAAATAAAATAAAATAAAATAAAATAAAATAAAATGTACTGGGAAGATAGTTATACTTTTCAATTGCCATATCTCCTTAAAAGTATGTGATCTTCATGAACATGGTACAAAAACCTCAAGATTTATAATGACATGTGACTATCACCTAGAACTGCAGTGTGAAATGTGTCATTTCATCTCTGGCTCTGAGAGCATTACAGCTCTTCTCCCCAGCTGGGGAAATGGTCAGTGATCCCTACATTTACTCCATCAACCATGGAAACTCTACCCTGTACTGAAATTTTAGACAGTGCAAGGCAGAGCAACCCATCACCCAGGGCACAGGAACCATGAGGACTCTCCTCCTTCTCTTCTTCCACAGCATCTGCGTCATTGCTGTGGCCACCTTAACTTCTTGGCTGCTAACTGTGGAACGGTCTTATTTGAAGCTCTGTTTATAAAACAGTTAAGCTCTACTGTTAACTTTGCTTGATCAACTCCAAAGCCAAGTTATCAGAAGGCATGAGTGCCTCTTCACAGTGACATGAACTATGAAGTGCCATTGTCCCTGCTGTAATTCAAAGAACTCAAGGCCCGATCAACCAGGCAGTTACCATGGACCCCCAGCTGGACGCAGAGGCACTGTCTGCTCCTCTTCAGTATCTGCTGGGACAGTCACAGTGGTATTGACCCGAAGTGTCCCGCAGAGCTGTGGAGGTGGCAGCATGGTCAGGTGAAGGAGGTGTATCCGCAAGGCCATGGACCTCCTGGTCTCATGGGGTGTCCAGGGTGACTCTCTTCTGGGGCAGCCAGGTTTTGGCACAGATACTGAATGCTGCAGGGTGGCAACCTGGGGGATGTTGCGACCTGCAGGGTGTTGGCCTGAGAGCTCCAAGGGGTGCCTGGCTGTATTCTGTATTTTGGAACAAAAAAATCAAATAAACATCAGAAGAACAAATTTTTAATTATTTGAAAGATTTATCATGCAGGCATAGTTTCAGGTTTTTTTAAAGGTTGTGAACTTAAAAGTTGAAGCCTCCCAAATGAATATGTTTGGTGTTTATTTCTTACCTGTTTTATCATGGAAATTGTGATTGCTTTGGGAGAGTTTGAAGATTACTTAGTCATCAGCATAACATAAAAAAATAGAGCTATTTAAGACAAAAGATCTCTACCCATTTGTAATACTGCAAAGCTATAGGGCAAATACATCTACTTCCATTTTAATTCTTCATCCTCCAAATTAATCATATTGTGACTGAGTTAGAATTATACACACAACTGTAATAAACATTGGTGCACTTGTAATATAGGAGTCTGAAGAGGACTGGTAAGATGAGATTTGGATGCATAAATATGACACACTATTGGAAGATCTAGAAAGAGTAAGTTTTTTTAGAATCTGGGGGAAGGTAACCATTTAAAAGTGTTTTGTTTGTTTGTTTGTTTGTTTGTTTTACCTCATAAACATGCCAGATGATGAGGAAGAGCACAGAAAAATGAACTACCATGTTTTCCCCCAACCCTGGGCTCACCATAACCTTAGTAACCTGTCTGATTTAAGCTGAAATCTTTCTATCATTGTTTATTTCAAACTACTGATTTTCCATGCTCTAAGATATTTTTATTTCATTTTAGAAGTCAGAATCATCTTTACTTTTCATTTTGGCTTCTTCATCTATTATATTATCTGAAATTATTTTCTAATGCTTATATACAAGACCTTAACATTATTAACATATGACACTTGTAAACAAATCTGAAAGTGTTTTTCAAGACATAAGTGAAGATGATATCAAGAACAGTATCTTGTTACTATTCTAAATTTAGTAAACTTGATGGTTTAGACATACTATCTATCTTTCACCCTGAAAATTAATTCTCATAAAGGAGAGGCCAAAACCTAGGGCTTATGATTACTATACAAACACACACAATTCATACCTTTATTCTGCTTTGAATCTTTTTAGGAAAAAATGTTTCTTATCTTCTGCGAAGTCTTGACTTTGCATATTGACTCCATCATGTTCATTTGCAATGAACAATAGCAATCAAACCATTCAGTTTGAATGAACTTCATTTTGTTTAGTAATATATGTAATAATTTTAATAAACACCTATTTTAGATTATCTAGAAGAAAATGATCACCTGCAAAATGAATGACTAAAGTGTTCAGAGATTCAATATCAAAATTCAAATATGAGCAAAATGAAAACACTCTGCAAAGATGTGCCTTTTTTTTTTTTTAACAAATACTAGAAAATTAACAAGCATGGATGATATGCAGATATTTTCTCTCTTTCATAATGGGCTAACCATGAGATTGGACCTTGTGAATTATTCATGAAGCTCAATATGACAGGATTTGTTTTTTAATCATCAAGCCATTTTGTTAATTATATTCTAAATAAAAATGTTGCTTTTACTAAGTTGCTACAGGAGGAAAATACGCCTTGTAACATACCTTCTAAGCCTTCTTGACCTAAAAGTTTAGAAAAACATGATCTATGCTGCAAAGAGACAGAAGTAAGCTCATAGATTAGTTCTGCTTTCATTTGAAAGGATCCACAATTTCATAGAGAAAACATCAGGAAAAGAAAAAAACTCTTCAGAATTTGATTCCTGAGGGAATTGAGAAAAAATTAGACAATTCCCTCTCTTTTTAAATTGCACATAATGTAAAGAGGAAGAGATGCAAAAGGACTTGGACTACAGCCAGACTGACTGGCAGAAAGCTTTTGCCACATTTAAAAAATCATTTTCAAATAGAATTATTTAACAAAATGTATTTTTGGCAGTATTTTCCATAAAACTGCCCAGTAGCCAAAGTGAGAGCTATATGGAAGAAAAACATCTGACGCTCACATTTCCTTGGGGATTCTATCTTCTCCCCACAATATTTAAGACAGAGAGAAGGAGAGAAAGAAAGAGAGAAAGAAAGAGAGAAAGAAAGAGAGAAAGAAGGAGAGAAAGAAG